>VUQK01023909.1:4446-15125 GCA_015106715.1 Bujurquina vittata | reverse complement strand
TGTGTGAGAAAAAAGATGAGTGCGCACACACACACACACACACACACACACACACACACACACACACACAAAGTCAGTTTTTGGAAGTGTTACAGAGGTTTGAATGTGGACAAAACACACACACACACACACAGAGTTGTCATGGTAACACAGTTTGCAGCAGCAGGCTAACAGGCGGTCAGCCTCCGTCCGACCGTCGCTCTGAGCCAGACGCCTCAGATTCTCAGTCCAACGATGGAGCCAGACCCAGTCTGTTTTCCACCGACTGTCTGACCACCTCCCCCACCTCCGCCTCCATCACCTTCATCATCTCCACCTCTGCCTCCATCACCTTCATCATCTCCACCTCTGCCTCCATCACCTTCATCATCTCCACCTCTGCCTCCATCACCTTCATCACCTCCACCTCTGCCTCCATCACCTTCATCATCTCCACCTCTGCCTCCATCACCTTCATCAACTTCACCTCCGCCTCCATCACCTTCATCACCTTCACCTCCACTGCCTTCATCCCCTCCATCACCTTCATCATCTCCACCTCCGCCTCCATCACCTTCATCCCCTCCACCTCTGCCTCCATCACCTTCATCATCTCCACCTCCGCCTCCATCACCTTCATCACCTTCATCACCTTTACCTCCACTGCCTTCATCCCCTCCACCTCCACCTCCATCACCTTCATCACCTCCACCTCTGCCTCCATCACCTTCATCACCTTCACCTCTGCCTCCATCACCTTCATCATCTCCACCTCTGCCTCCATCACCTTCATCACCTTCACCTCTGCCTCCATCACCTTCATCCCCTCCACCTCTGCCTCCATCACCTTCATCAACTTCACCTCTGCCTCCATCACCTTCATCACCTTCACCTCCGCCTCCATCACCTTCATCATCTCCACCTCTGCCTCCATCACCTTCACCTCCGCCTCCATCACCTTCATCACCTTCACCTCCACTGCCTTCATCCCCTCCATCACCCCTTCAGACTTGCTGCCTGGTGCTTTGTTGTTAGCATACATGCTGGTGCAGCTGCATGATGGAGGTGTTAGCAGAATCAGCTCACTGCTGTCAGCGAGTTTGATGTCAATAACAAAAAACTTTATTAAAATAATCAATTAGCACTGGAGGTCCTGGGTTCTGCCTCCTCACCGTGGTTTAAACACGAGCTCATTGCTGCAGCCAGGGGGCAGCACAGAGTGACACCCCCCCCCCACTCAGGTTTCAACTCTGTCATCAGTTAGTTAACATAAGCTAATGTAAGTCTGTTAGCACCAACCAACTAATGAACCAACTAAGCGAGTAACCAGTGATGTCACGTTGTGTCCTGGAACAAGATGGCGCTGCACATGCTCTAAGAACTGCCAAACACAGCTTCAGAGACAGTTTCAGTGTTTCAGAGCAGGGCTCCCTGCTCTGAATGAGCCTTCATTCAGGTGCTGTTTCATCCCCACCTGAACAGTATCATTCCTAAAAATTAGAAACAACCTTAAAGACATAAAATTGCCACAAAGAGACGCACAACATGCAGGGATGCAAACCAGCCACAAAAACATAAACCGCTGATCTCGAACAGAAGAAAGTAACTTTCAGATTGTGCTGTCTACATCTTTATTGGATGGCTGGAGGGGCCTCCTTCTGTTTTACACCTGCTCCCAGGGGCATTAGTTCATGACCCATGCGCTCTCCACGTCCAGCCTGATAAGTTTCCTGTCTATATGATAGGGCGAGTGGCTTCCTGTCTGTATGATAATAGTTTCCTGTCTATAAGAGCTCTGATGATGATCAGCTGTCTCATCCAGCAACACTTCCTCCTCAGCTCCGTTCCCAGGCTGCTCTGCATCCACCCTGGCTCTCCTGGAAGGAGAAACTAAAAAGCCTTCCCTGTGTTTATGCATTCCCGCCTGCCATTAAATGTCATGTGACCTCCTGGCTGCCTGTCAGACCGCAGTCGCTGCATCAGAAACACCTGCTGCCCTGAGGCCGGCCTGCAGGCCCAGCATCCACCTTCAACAGGAGGGAGGCCCAGTATGGAAACTGGGGGAGTCACAGCGGGGGGGGTGTCAATCAAAGTGAACCACGATGCAAACCTGCTCACATGATCATGGCATGTTTTCACAGTTTAACTGAAGCTGCTATTTCAGGTCTTCCAGGCAGTATTCAGGAGTGCTGCATGTGTGTAACGGTTTCTTCGGCTCTGTTGTGAACTCCCTATTTTTGATTATGAGTCCTGTTCTGTACTGGACTGAACTCCCTATTTTTGATTATGAGCCCGGTTTGTGGAAGACCTCCGTCTGTGCCGAGGATGAGCCCCAAAACATTCATCCTTCTGCCAATCACGTGTTCATGTTTCTGTACTGGACTGAACTCCCTTTCTGTGCATATTAAGATATTATTCCTAAAACGCTTCATCCAGTTCTCTCAAACTGAGCAGGCGACAGTTGGTGTCAGAGGGAATTTGTTGTTGAGCAGAGGTCACAGAGGCCCGTTTTCCACCGCCGGGGTTCTGGTGCCAGCGCCGGTATTTGAACCATTCCGCAGTTTTCCACCATGAGCGAACTGGGTGCTCAGCCAAAAAACAGGGTCAACTTGGCCCAGGTTAGCTAGCTGATCGCCACTAAAGTGTTCTATTTCACTGCATGGGGTGTATTACAGGTATTATCAGGTTGGGCTCTAACCTGCTGCTTTGTATCAGTTCACGTCACAGATAAAAGGACACAAAGTGTGTACTTGTCGTCCTGCTCGCAATCTGTGTGTTTCCCTCTGTGCTGCACGCAGTTTGTTTGGACCGTAAAATGTGTTCACAGCACAAGAAAGGGGAACATGTTCTCCAGCGTTTGTGCCCCTCGGCTTCCGTGTCCAGACGAGGACCCGCCCACGCTCATACGAGGACCCGCCCACGCTCATACGTAAAGGAGCAGTTCGTAGCGCGGCGGAAACGCAGGCTCGTTCTTAAGAGTGTCGCTGGTTCATTGAAGCCGACACCAGCACCGGCACCTCGGCGGTGGAAACGTGGTAAGAGGTCACGCATGATGTTGCACGAAGAGGAGGAGGATCAATAAAACTAAGAAATATCAGTTTATGAAAGACATCAACATCATAAAAACACGTCAGTCTGTAATAATATAAGGTAGTAAAAAGAAGCTGTGCTTCAAACACTGCAGTACTCTGTCAGTACTGCATCTGCCCTCATGCATTTACTCTGCAGACAAGACTCAGCAGAGCTCATGAACGTGGACTTTTAAGCTTCAATGTTAAATCAACAGCAGGACAAGGCTCAATCCTCCTCAAGTTCCTCAGGATATGAAAATAAAAGTTCATATCTGACATGAAATTACAGAGCAGCTAAAAGAAGCCGTGAAGTGACCAATAAGAGCCAGTTACAGATTGGACGAACCAATCAGAAAAGACAGAGAGTGAAACCTTCATGAAACAGTTTCCTGTTATAATTTAAGAATAAATTATAACACATTATTAAATTCATAATGTTCCAGCAGCCAATCCTAGTTTAAATATCTCAGTGAGGTATCACACTCATATTTTTCTATTTCACTCATTTTAATTTCTAGCATCGTTTCACAATGACAGTAACGAACTGGAACATCTCAAGGTCCTTTAGTCAGGCGATGATGAGCAATGACAGACAAGCCTGTGGCAGCACCTGGCAACACAAACAGGAATCCTCCAGCAGAACCAGGTTCAGGGGGGCAGCCATCTGGGCTGAGGGTGGCGGAAAAGAGAGGGAGAGGAGTCAGCTGGGGTGTACAAACACAGGATGCCCGCTGCATCATGGGAAGTCCCCGTGCAGCCAGAGCCTTTAGCGGGATAACGAAGGGATTATTCGCCTGATCCGGCTCTAACTACAAGCTGCATCAAAAAGGAAACTTTGAAGCTTGAAGGGTGTCTTTAGTCTCCTGAACCCAAACTGGGGACCCCCCCCCCCAGCTTGTCTGTACATTCATGTGTTTAAAACATGTTCAGACAAAGTCAAATGAAGCTCTCTTATTCTGTAAAGCGCCGACTGTGCAAAGAGCACCACGGTGAACTCTGAAGTTAATACAGTCAGTAAATAATTCATGTCAGCAGATGCACTCAGCGGCAGTTTGAAAGATGCTTCCAAAATATCAGAAAGTCAGCACTCAGTATGCTAATCTTTCCTTTAATTGACGTTAACGTACGATGAATGTAACTAATATGTAAATGACTGCACTGTAAACAAATAAATTAAGCAAACTCAATTCAAACTCAAGAAGAGCGCCATATGTGTTTTTGGGGTATCTTGATGTACTTGCATTGACTCTACAGAATACCAAAGTAAAGGACTCTGATGGCAGTCTAACAGTATGCTGCATTCCCGGGCCTCGTGCACCACACGGGAACACCGGGCAGGACTCATTAAGAGCTGCAGGAGTCTCAGTCACGGGGGCTTGTTAACAGCTTGACCTTTACACAGGCCACACAAACACTGAAATAATGATGACAGCGCACGAAGGCCAGCTGAAGGTAAACTTTAACAGACCTCTTACTCTTTGCACTTGCATAGCAGAAGCTCTTAGAAAAAGCAAGTATAAATGATTTATTGAAACAAGTGAGCACAATTGTACGTATGCAGGTAAAAAGCAGAGCCATCTCAAACATCTGCACACAGCCCTGGAGACCAGTGGGCAACCAGTGATCACTCGAGAAAACCGATTGTGGTTGCAGTCGGTAGGAAACATGTTGGTTACCGTAGCAAGGCACTGCTCTGGGAGCAAATGCTCCTGTTTTCAGGTTTCACTTCTGCGCAGGCGAGTGCTTGCAGACAAGATGCCCTTTTTCACGCAAACTACGGGAGACTGCTGCAACCTGCCAGTGACCAACGCAATCACAAGGCTTTTTGGGGAGCATCATATGCTTCATTTAAAGTTCAATTTTAATAAATGTTTAGTAAATTTTAGTATTATACCGTGTCCTATAATTCCTGTATAATACTAGAGAGACGCCACAAACCGGAACCAAATTCCTTGTGGCCAAATAAACCTGATTCTGCTTCATTGTAACCAGTTTCATGGCAACTGCCAGAAACCTCCCCCAACCGGTTGATACATTTTTACCAGGTAACTCGAGGTTACCGGGGGGTCAGTAGACCTGCCAGGTTCAAGGGCAGGGTCACCTATGATGGGGTGACTCTGACTCTAATTGCAAGGTTGGTGGTTCAATCCCTGGCTGTCCCAGTCTGCATGCTAAAGTGTCCTTGGGTAACATACTGAAGCCGGTGCTTGTATGGATGGGTTCGGGTTATATTGAATGAAGTGAAAAATGATTTGAGTTTAAATGTGTTCTCCAGATCTGAAGGTTCGTGTGGACACCTCCTGCACTCATGATGTTAAAAGGTCTGGACCCGGTATTAACAATGGGCCCAGTATAATCTCTGGAGTAGTTATAATTTAACCAGGCTGGTTTAGAGAGAGCATTTTTAGATTTTTAAACCTCAATGCTGTGTTTTGAAATTAATAATGTGAGAATTTACATGCTAATCATGAATTTATTCAGTAAAATTGTGTAAATACCTGTATAATTAGGAAAGCTGCACTTTCACACTGTTTAAATTAGTGTTTCTCAAACTGTGGGGCGTGCCCTATTGGTGGGGCACAGGGTCATAACAGGTGGAGTGCAAATGAGAGAAGGAAAGCTTCAGCGAGAGGAGGGAGACATAACTGGGGGAGGGGGGTGAAAGGTCATGATGTTAGAGCCAATCACAGCAGTGTCATTGACAGGGAATCTCCCCGACAGCCCTCAGGTAGCGCACTGCTAACCCTGCTGCAGCAATTTACTCTTAAACTACAAGACAAAGAGAAGCAGGGTGCTGGAATCATTCAATATTTGACATTTTTGCATTAAAAATCAATAAAACTATTAACTGGCTGCAAGTTATTGATTACGTAAACAGAGTAACTGTTCAGCTCTTTGCAAGTTTAATGCAAATCTATGTGTTCTTAAAATATTGAGGCACTGCAAGTGGACAGCGGCTACAAAATAAATAAGGAGAAACTGGTGCATCACAGATCTGTTGGACATACATTTATTTCTAAAGAAGTCCACTCAGAGCTGTCGAACTCAGCAGCTTCAACCTTCAGAGTGTAAAAGTGCGTCTCTCATTGAGGAACACTGGTTGGTTTGTGGAAAAAGCTGCTGTTTGTCCCTGAAAGGCCTTTAAGCTCAAAGAGATGTTTGTCCAGTTTTTCCCATTTTCAGGCACTTTTTCCTGCTCTGAGAAGCACAGATGACGCTGTATACAACCAAAGGTGCACGGACTTGATTTGATGGGTGCGCTACTTTAATGGCTCATCCAAGCCTTTTCTGTTTACTGGAGGCGACACAGGACTGAAGTTGTGATGATTGGAATTCTCCACCTTGGACAAGCCTCACCCTCTGTGTGTTTGTGAAAACCAGTTTGGCTTCACTCAGCTGACTGAAGTCCCTGAACTGGACCCCTGGACCGTGTTTGTGCTGTTGGAGCATTTTGATTGTAACCAATGATATGGCTGCTGTCGCTTCATTGGACTAACAGAAGGTGGAGCTCCAGTTTGGGTGAGTGCTGATAACTTAGCCCTTCACCCTCAGGTGAAACAGGCATAATCCTAATGTGGAGGCTTCAAAATGCAAAGCTCAAACCTAAAGATGGTGTCTATGTCCATCTTTTATATACAGTCTATGTATGCTAGGACTTTGTGGAAACAACCTCAGGGAAAAACTGTCCACAAAGAGTCAACTAAAGCTGTTCTCACAGCCCTGAACCTCTCCAGATGTTAGTGCATGTGAGTGCACGCTCTGATATTAGAGGTCTTTAACCTGCCAGCTCCTGAGCACAGAGTGTGTGCCCACCACGCCGCAGCAGTGTGAGGATAGTGTAGTAGTGGTGAGTGTATCCAGGCTCCTGCTCTCACTCTCAGGCATTTCCAGCAGGTAAACTGAGGCAGCCTGTTTGCAGCTGTGCGCTCATCACAATATTTTTACATGTGGCAAGAGATGAGCAACGAGGTCTTCTTTAGCTAAACTACAAATAAACAGAAAGTGTGTGTGTGCGCGCACGTGTGTGTCTGATGGCCGGACTTTACACTGAGTGATCTGTCCTCACACACAAACTCATTCAGCTCAAGTATCACTTCTCGTTAAACAAAGCAGCAGTGTGTCTTTCATCCTGCAGCTGGCAGTGTGTGTGTGTGCGTGCATGCGTGCGTGCGTGCGTGTGTGAGCAGCAGCAGCAGCCAGCGTGTGGAGCGTTTACAGGCGTTTTACTCTGGGAATGGTGGTGCTGCAGCCACGGAGCAGCCATCCCAGGTGTTTTCAACAGTTCCATTCATGAAGTGAGTCTGAAGCGAGCTTCTTTCCTCTGACACATCCAGGCTGAAAGGCACCGATTTGTTTTGAATGAATGAAGCATCAGCTTGACTGCAGGAGTTGTTCGAGCACATGGAGGGCATACGAAGCACTTGAACTCACACCAGAGGCCAAATATATATAAAAGTTTTATTGTGTCTGTTTTCAGAGCCTCTCACTTTGCTGCCAGGAGACGACGCAGCAAAGTGTGAGCTCTGGTTCAGGAGATGAAGCGTCCCTTTGATAAAAACTGAACCCCATCCACCTCATCCCGCTCTTCTTGGGAACAGCACGGCATTCCCGGCACAGCCAAGATATGTAATAATGTCTCCAGAATGTCCTGGGGCTCCCTCGGAGTCGGCGCTCCACCTGAATGACTGAGCTCCTCAGCCTATTCCTGAGGGAGACCCCAGCTCATTCCCACCCATGTATGCTTGTGGAAGCTATTCCCAATCCGGAATTCACAGTGAAGCCTGTGGAGCGAAGGGGAAGACACGGGGTTGGACTCGGCCTTGTGTCATATGGTCGCCCGCTCACTCATTGAGCCAAACCGGTGCCCCGGCCCACCATTCTCTGAGAACAGGTCCCAAGTGGTGGTGGGGGGCAAACACACACACACACACAGTGGCCCCGCTAAAGTCCAACACCTACAGGAAAACCGAGCTCTTGCGTTGGCTGTACAGGGACTGTACCCTGGGATGGGAATATTGCACCTTTCCCTGACATTCCCACCCATTACCGTTCTTACCAGCTGTTGATGGTTAAAACACTTTAGCCGGAAACACATTTTTGGGTTTTACTGCAGCTGTGGAAATAATATTTAACTAAAAAGTGTTTGTAGCTTCCTGGAGCAGAAACATGCACGCTGCTCACACACACACACTCAGCTCATGTCTGAAGAGCTGCAGTAGCGTCAGCTTACTGTGTACTGTAAACCTGTACTCACTGCATGCAGTATTTTGATGACAGTGTGAGCAGTATCAGCTTCAGGATCAGGGCGGCCTTCAGCTTTGTGAGAAAAATGTGCATCAGAGAGAGTTCCTGTTCAGGTAGAATCAGCTGAATGAACCCCACCTGTAGCTGCCCCCCAGTGCTTATACAGCCAGGGTTTTAGCCCCGGGACTTGACCTGCACCCAAACACTTGTGTAACAGTCACACTTGCACGTGACTGGGAAACCTGCAGAGTTCAGCATGAGCTCCACATTCAGAGCGTTTTAATAGGATCACCAACCGCAGAGTCCAGGATGGACATGTTGGCTCTATCTGATATGAAACGGCACGTTCCCTCGGCTCTGACTTTATCCCAGTCGGAATGTGAGCATTCCAAACAGAAGCGGGCCAAACTTTGACACATGCAGCTCGGAGAAGCGAGTAAAACCATCCTCCGGACCGCCGCATTACACTCACACAGTCCCCACAGAGGCAGCAAACGCCGCCTCACACACACTCTGTTCCCATCTCCTCTTTGGGCACGCCGGCTGGAAACTTTCCCATCTCTTTGAACCGTGTGTGTGTGTGTGGGGGGGTGTCCAACGGGGGGAAACCAGAGCTTTTGTTACCGTGGGAACAGACGCTTGACAGACAGGGCGCTCAACTGTTGACGTGGTAACGAGATTCTTATCTCTGTGAGCCGGTCGGCCTCTTCCCAGGGAGTCTGTCCCAGAACATTCCTGCTCCTCTTTCTGCTGCAGCACCCATCAGGCAGGTCGCAGGTTTGATTCCTGCAGCATGCTGAAGGCTGTTCAGGAATTCATTCAGGCGGTTTTCTGGGTCAAAGAAGTAAATGTGTCACCAGGGCCTGGGGGGTTTCACAAGTGTTTGAGGAAGAACCCAGGTGTCCTACAAAAGGTTCTCATCATCTCCGAGAGACACGGTATCAGGTTTTCCTTAAGTTTTATGAGGGACCTTCAAGTAGCGCTCCCTGGAGGGATTTTTGGAAATTCTTTAGTACAATCCCTTCAAGAGTCTCAGACAGCTTAAAAGTCTGAATACAGGTTGGTTCTTGTCCAGGACGTTTGTGGGAGGTCAAAGATGTTTGTTAGAAGGCTCCAAGTGTCCGATGAAAGACTCCGATCATCTTTGAGGTTCATTTGAAGGTGGAGGTCCCTACTGAACTCCTGACAGGGGGGCTGTGCCCTCGAGAGCCTCTCACTTATCAAACATGTCATGATAACCTTTAAGAAGATTACAGCATTCTGAAAGTGGAACCCAGCCTTGCTTCAGTCTTTACAGTTCTTGGGGGGAGTTTTCGGGGGTTCCGCAGGGTCAGTTCGTCTGTTACGGACCATCAGAGGGTTTAATCAAGCCTTTAAACGGTCACACTCTTAACCCAAATTAGTTGAGTTTACTAGAAAACCGTGTGGAAACCCATTGCCTTAACCCATTCTCGTTTTTACACAAAGATGAAACTAAAAATGTTTAGTAGTCTTTACTAAAATTGATTAGGTCATATAAATTCCTTCCTATTTATGCGAGCTAATCAATTTTAGTCAATGCTACTTAAACATGTTTGAAACATTGTACTAAGGCTCTAAGTTAACACAACTAAACATGTTGTATAAAATTTCTATGTTAAGCTAAATTTGCATGTGAAGCAAATAAACACTATTTCTATTTTGTTAAATGGATTAGTTCCTACAGCGCTCTCCTCCTCTGACTGAGCACTCATGCAACACGTTTACATTCACACGAGCACTTCCATGTGTAACTAAGCTCAGGGCTTTTATTGTCTAACATTCACACACAAACGCTTGTGTCGGAGAGCAACTTGGGGTTCAGCATCTTGCCCGAGGATACTCTGGCACACAACCTGCAGCAGGCAGGAATTGAACCGCTAACCTTGCAATTGGTA
This sequence comes from Bujurquina vittata, assembly GCA_015106715.1. Classification (NCBI taxonomy): domain Eukaryota; kingdom Metazoa; phylum Chordata; class Actinopteri; order Cichliformes; family Cichlidae; genus Bujurquina; species Bujurquina vittata. Next base: position 4,915 of record VUQK01023909.1, on the reverse strand, counting down.
GGTGACCTGCTCTACCTCTTGAGCTACAGCCACCAGGAGGTGTGTTGTTAATATAAGTAATACCATTTCCACTGACATAATTAATCACCCTTTTGATGTTCAACTTGTATGGAATGCAACACGTGGCTGGACATTGATGTCTCTCCTAACATGTATTGAACTGCATCAGCTACTGCAGATTACCAGTCTAGAGCCATTGAACTGCATCATCTGATTCAGATTACCAGTCTAGAGCCATTGAACTGCATCAGCTACTGCAGATTACCAGTCTAGAGCCATTGAACTGCATCAGCTACTGCAGATTACCAGTCTAGAGCCATTGAACTGCATAAGCTACTGCAGATTACCAGTCTAGAGCCAATGAACTGCATCATCTGATTCAGATTACCAGTCTAGAGCCATTGAACTGCATCAGCTACTGCAGATTACCAGTCTAGAGCCATTGAAGTGCATCGTCTGATTCAGATTA
>VUQK01023907.1:20213-43526 GCA_015106715.1 Bujurquina vittata | reverse complement strand
AAGGGGAAGGAGGGGGCAACAACATGGGGGAAATTAGATTAACCTTTAACCTTTTACACAGCAAGGGGGGTGAGACACAGACATGGACAGGTGACGAACCGGTCATCGCGCACATAACACATGCACGCGCACACGCCCGTACATGCACGCGCGTCCAGTTTTCCACCGCATCTATTCGGGAGGGGGGGTGTGTGTAGGGGTATCACTACTAGCAGCTCACATTCACAGCGGATTCATGACCTCAAACTTTGGTCTAAACCAAACGGCCTACTGCACCTCACCACTGACTGAAGAAGCAAGTATCCAGGCAATACTATTATTATTACTGTTTAATTTTTATTCGGTGTTTTTGGCAAAGAAAAAATGCTTTCTCCTTTTTTGTTAGTGGATGCATCCCAAACACATGTTTTTCCTGAAAAAAAAAAAATCTATCTGAGCTCTACGCATTTTTGTTGTGACGCTCATTCAGGAGTGGAACCGATACAAGAGGTACTGAAAGGAGGGAAAGGAAGAGGTCGCCAGGGATACAGGCAGGAAGTAGACAACCACAGGTGTGTGTGAACACTTACCTTAGAGCATCATCTTTATAAAAAAGTCAAAAAGCTCTGACTGCTTCATTTTCTATTTAATATCAGAGGTGTTAAGGGATTCGGTGAAGCTGTGTATCGTGACGGTTACAATTGAAATTTCAGTGTACATGCATGTAAGCATTTCTTTAGTTGTTTTCAACCTTTTTTAACATTTGGCAAAAACCGGGCCTGCAGATCAAAAGTGTGGAGCAGTCTGTTTTTTAAGCACCTCAACCCAAAAACGTTATGTGCTGAAGTGCTCTGTAGAAACTCTTTGGATTAAAGTGTTTTCCCCCTTCAACAATGGATCAGTTTTCATTTTATTTCCAAGGCCCTGCTGTTCATAAATATGTTTGCTCTGATTTTATCTTTGTTAGGAATTATTATCTGGATTTGGTGCGAGTGAGGCGGCCTTGATCCTTCGCTGTCATTAATGGAATGCATTTTAAACCATGAATCAGAAGCAGAATGATTATTTTTCAGTGTGGTTTGTAAGCTTAACTGCTTTTGTGACTAACGAAAAGAAATGTGTAGGGGCAGATGACCCAGATCATGCAGATAAAAAGCAGGTGGGGGAGATGAGGAGGAGAAGGTAATGAATGACTTTTGGGTTGGTGATAAAAAAAATTATGTGGGGTACATAAAAGTGGATCATGGGCGGGGAGAGATCTGGACAAAGGTTTACAGGAAAACCTGAGATAAATGGGTGAGAGTCGTGTTGTGAAAATAGGAAGCTGAGAGCAGCCACAGGTGAGGAGAAGATAGACAGTAGTAAGCCCATGAGAGAAAATAAAGAGAGTAAGAGAACTGAAGCCTGGGGTGAAGTAATGGGGGCAACAGGGAGAGAATGATGGGAAGGAGAAGGAAGTGAGGAGGGTGTGAGGGAGGGAAGTGGGTGAAGCTGGAGGAATAAAGTAAAAGGGAAGGTGGGAAAGTAGAAGAAGAGAGGAAAACTGGGTGGATTACTTGATACATGTTTCTGTCTCCCAACAAGTATTCAGTCCATTGAATCTGCAGCTGTTGTGAGAATGATAGTACACAGTGGAGGAAATAATTATTTGATCCCGCGAGGCCGCCTGTTACAGGGTTAACACAGAAAAACAGACAACCATTCACAATTATTGGAAGTTTACTTATAACACCCCCCTCCCCCAAAACTAGATCAATATGGATCGAACAGCAGATGACATTCTGTTCTTCAAACATGTCAAAGTTTAAATGCCTCAATTTAATAATTATCAGATCCATTTACTGATCCAGTTTGTGTTTGTTCAGCAGTTGTTGTTGTCTGAATGAAGCTGTGTCTTCACTGAAGTGACCTTTGCCTGAAGGACACAATCCCTTTGCTTTGACAGACTAATGAAGCCAGCAATGTTACGCATCCCACATCTGAAAAGGGCTTTATTGACACTACGTTAGCTGAACTGGCATATCCCCATTTTGCCTGATGTTAGTCCCTGGAACCAAGTTGAAAAAAGTTGACTTTTTTCTTGATACTGTAAAGCGATTTCATAAATTCTTACAATCTCATTAATAAATTGAGTAATCTGTCAGTCTGTTTTATTTCTTAACTACTGCTCATCAGATGGACTTTAAATTTGCCCTTTTTGTGACGTAGACATCAGTTGTAATGACAAAAAATGTGTTCAATTGAAGCAAATGAAAGACAGAAGTTTCATAGCTAATGGTCTCAGGCTTTGTGACTTTATGTGTCTGAAAATATCTAAAAAGTGAAACATTTAATCAGCAAACTGCACCTCTGAATGGAAGACATTTTGCAATAGATAACAAATACATAAAAAAAACCCTTCAAACAGGTCTGACAGGGCTGCCGATTTTTTTCACCATAATCTACTGTTACCTGACTTTTTAATATTCTAATGATGAGTTGTACGAAATGGTATTTTATTTTTTAACTTCATCACAGCGCAATCCAATATACAGAACAGAAAATGAAATGGAGAAAACTGATGAACAGAGATGTTCATGTGGTCACTATGTGGTCACTTTTTATATCAGCACCACTTTGAAAAGATTTTACATCTTTGCCTCCGACCGACAACCTTTCGCGTCCCATTTAAATTTATTCCGAATGGCGGGCTCATGTCCTGCTGTCACACCAGAGCCTGGAATTACCACCTCAGCCAGACTTTTGAAGTTGGGGAACATTTCACCCAGTGATCAGAAGTCAGCAAAGACGGCCTAAACACGGGACTTCCTGATGTTCCAAGCACTAACTTCACCCCAAAGAAATCCCCCAGCATGTGTCCCTTCAATGACCCACAGTATCAGATTCACTCAGAAACCTCAAGGAAGCGCTCAATAATGTCAAATTTAATGTTTGTTTTTTTAAAATCCAAGACATTTTTAATGTTCATGTTCTACTCTGCTAAAATGATGAGCAGATTCAGTCAATAATAAAAACATGTCTATAAAAAAATAAAAAGCAGCTCCGTTCTGTTGCCTTGCTGAAGTAGCTTCTAGCAGTGTCTCCTTGTACCAAGAGCCCAGCTGTTATTTTGGGGAGCGCAGTCTTGTCACAACCAACAAATTAGATGAAACAAAACATGAAAATAAAAATCTATCCTTTAATAAACGACAGCTTTCATTCAGCCCTACGATTGTGAGTCTGCATAATGTGACTGTGCATAAAAGAAAACTGAATAATCTCCCAGTGTTATTAATACAAGTACATACGCGGGCGACCAGTGTGTGTGAGCAGTGCTATGGAGCCTCGCGGCAAGCATCAGCTGTAGGATCAAGATGCAAAGTGACGCTGTGCTGATTACACTTTGATTTATAAATAGTAAATTTAGCAGCAACCATGTGTTTAAAGTCATTTCCTGCTGCAGCACTCAGATAGCCAAAAGAATAAAAGTGGCTTAGACGTCTAAGAATTGTTTATTATTAGCTCAGTCTCAATTATACACCTGCTCATTGCCATCAAGGAAACATCTAAAACACCTAAAATGTCATTAAAGACACAATGCTGGTCATATTAGACCGCTAACTTTATATTAATGTGATTTTTTTATCTGCATTTTTCACATCAGCTACTTCTTTCGGCACTGGACTCGTACGTACAGTGCTCGTATATTATGCACACATTATACATTCACACCAGTTCTCCCGGTGCTCCAGCTGTCACAACTGGCCACTCACGTGCACAACAAGCAGAAGAGGGAATGAAATGGTGCAATAAATGACAGATGAAGGTGAGTGAAGCTAATTCAGATTCAGGACTTCTGTCGCTTTCTTCTAGATCCAAAAATACATTGTTTCCCTTCACTTCCTGTCTCACATTTCAAACACTGAATACATTAGCCCATTTATATCAGGCTGTGATTCTTAGAGAAAGGATACTATCGTAGTCTGTGGTGCAGATGGGGCTCAGTCGCAAACTCTGAGAAAAAGTTAACAGGTTTATTTACAATGACGCAAAGGCAAAGATTTTGACAGCTGAAGGATTTCCAGTTAGCAAATCCAAGGCTCCAATCCAGACAGGTCCACAGATAAATCTTCCCACGGGGGAAAACGCTCTCTCTGTAACTCACTCAGAGACGGTGCTGGATTCATGCGCAGAGGAGAACAAAGAGGTGAGACGAAAGCACCGAGTTTCAGCAAGCAACTGTTCTGATGGACCGAGCCAACTTCACTACCGGACGATTAGCAATAGGCGAGTTCATTAATCTCAGCGGGGTCCTACCTCTGCTCCCACCCTGCAGTCCTGCAAGGTGGGATCCGCCCCTGTAAGTAAGACACCAGTAGTTCTGCTTTGGATGGCAGGTGCTCATTTTAGGGTTAATAGCGGCTAGGCTGAAGAGCGTGGACCTATTCACTGACAACATGTTTAGTTGTGTTTACTTTTGTCCATTTTAAGCCTCTAACTCTTCTTCTCTGTTTTGTTTTTCCTGTGGCTTCACCTCACGCCCTCCTTTACTCCCTTCAGAATTGCTACAGCCGGTAAAAAGGTGCTGTCCTAATGAAGTCCCACTGGGAAGCGTCGAGCTGAATGTTTCGGCTGCTGGTGTCTTGGTGTTTTCAACCCTCTCTTGACAAGTGCTGTTTGGATGTGACTGAGAAATGGAAGGTCACTGTATGTTCACATGTCATCTTGTTAATCACACGGTAGGCGTGCCCTAAAACACTATTGAAGCACTTTTTTACTTCAGTAGAGACCACTATTTACAAAATGAACATCAAGTTATATTCAATAATGACCCCATAATCTGTTGAGGAAAGTGTTGGCACAAAGTATGTGGAGCAATTGGTAATGTTGGTATACACTCACTGTAGCTTAGCACCTGCCGTAAAAAGGATAGCTGTCGTAATTTTTCACTCTGAACTGAAAACAAGTGTTGCCATGAAAAAGGGCAACTGTGACTCTATTTGTGATCTTTTTAATGCTTTTTTCTCTTCATGTTAGACTTCACTGTTGTTCCCCTTCCTGTTCAACCTAACTTTTTAACCAGTTAGTATTCCAATAAACTTATAGCATCATCATCATCAGTCTCGGTGCTGTTGGCTGTTTGGAGGACTGCTCACAGCCTGGTGTTGAATTCCCACCATCCCTCTCTCTCATTAGCCAAAGAGCTACACATTCAGGCACTAATGTGGGAACATAAATCCCTCCTGAGGTAGCATTGTCGCTTTAACCAACAAGAAATGTTGACTATTCAGACATTTCCTGCTCTGAAAATAAAAATGTACACATTACGCCATCATTATGCTTTGATAAATGGAAGGGTTGTTCCCAAGGAGCTTTGCAGAAAATTGCAAGTAATATTCTTTGCAACAGCTGTGGTGTGAGGAAGACAATAACAATGAAAACAAATTGGATGCAGACGCTTTTGAGTGCTCATAAGATTTGATATCAAAGTCTTAAATTCTGGCTGAGCGCAGTCGGTTTGAAGCCGGCTTCATGTTTCCCAAGGCCGAAACACTTCTCTCACTTCACAAGAAGAAATGAAAGTTGCTCTTCGAAAGCCGGCAGACGATTGCGGACTAAAAAAGCAAATTTCTGAGGAATGATCAAAAAGGCACTTCTTTTGTTTGCAAATACAAAAGAAGTCTGTTATCAGCTGGTACAGCAATGAGACTGTTGCATTGTGGTAAATCTTGCACTACAGTCTAGTTTAGTTTTACTTGGTAGTTTTTGTTATTGTATTGATGTCAAGGTAATTATGGAAGCAAGCGGGGGCAATTACTTTCAATAAAAATCACAATGTGAAAAAAAAAAAGAAAGTCAGAGAATAAACCTTCACACAGGGAGTTCCCATTAAAAATAAGTCTCGTTTCAACCAAACTTCTTAATGAGGAGGCGTTAAAGCTGACCAGAGTGGAATTGTTTTGACACGAGTAGCCCTGTTTGACTAGACACCATTATTGCCTATATCCTCTTCTCTGACAGGGTCGGCCCAATTTGTCACGTTACGCAGCAAAACATTGTTAAGAGTGCTTTCCGAGCTGGATCGAATAAGAAGGAATATTGTAATGTACATAACCTGACCGGGAACCTGTGGCACGCACACGTGCGTGCAAACACACACACACACACATGCGTAGAAATGAGGCGCTGCAAAGGTCAATAAAATCCACCAATTACTGCCACTCATTACACAAAGCAGAGAGAGGGAGCCGAGGATGAAACAGAGGGCTGAGAGAGGACAGCTGGTGCTGAAATGATAATAATAGTTGGATAAATAATCTGCCTTTCTCGCCATCACTCAACCCCCACTTCCCCCACCCTCCTTTCCCTTCCCTCTTTCCTCACTAGATCTGTTTGGCTGCATCCCTCTTTTCCCCCCATCATCTTTTTCTCCTTCTCCAACCAAAGGAGGAGCCGGGGCGCCGGCATTGTCCCCGCACCACCTTTTTCTCCTCTCTCATTTATTTCAATTTGTCATGCTTTGCTCTCCTCCCTGGGTGAAGGAGGGTGGAGGGTTGGGGGAGCAGGAGGAGGGCGGCTGCTGAAGAGGAGCATGTTGCGAGAAGTGAGGAGAGATGGGCAAAGAAATTGTATCTGCGCTCATGCCGTAATGAAACATTTAGATGCGGGCGCAGCTATGCCTCCGCATTAATGGGTCTGCGATGAAGGAGAGAGGAGGGAGGGAGGGAGGCGAGGAGGTGAGGGAGGAGACCAAGGCCAGGCAGTCGGAGCACTTCACCCTAATAACCCACAAATCCAGGTCAGACAGGAATGCCTTCAGATAATCAGTGGTGCCGCCTTTCCTCAATGAGCTCCTATCATGGCTTGAAAAAAGGCTTTTTTGAGGTGCTCACAGAGGTGTGGGTGTGTGCGTGCTGTGCGAGACAAAGTTCAAGCAGTGTGTCTGCATGTCCCACCTCTCATTCCCCTCCAGGGAATCTCAGGTGTCATATTTTTCCTTGACAGGAATGAATATTGACATTTTTCATCTCAAGCAAGATTAGACTGTTAGCAAACTTCCTTTAAATTGCTCCTGAGTTTAAATCATGGCAGATATCCCTCAGTTAGAGCGTGGCTGAGATATTACCTGGAAATGATGATTGACTGGCTGGATTGACTGTGAAGATTTCATGTAGGAGAGAAAGCGAAAAAGGAGACTTCATCATTTGTTAAAGAACAGCCCTTGAGAATAAAGCGCTAAAAACTTTGCTCCCACAGCTTTTGTCATTTTTAACTCCATATTGGAGAGTTTCAAAGCCACTTGTCCAAATGTTGGCTACAGTCTCAATCCGTCCCACAAGCCGTATGGAGCTCTGAATTGAATTTGTTGCGCTTTTTCACAGCTCAGATGTTGTAACTTTTTTTTTCTCTTTTCTTTGTGGGAGGGGGTAGGGCATTACTGAAATGCTGGCAATAATATCAGAAGAATATCAAAGTAATAACGAGCTTTGTTCTCCTCTGAGATATCCTCGACTAACTTCTTAGTGAGTTTCCAACAAGCCCGCTGACGGTCGCGTGAGCGTGCGTGTCACGGATCTTCCCTCAGCACTTGTCACTTCAGATCTATCGGTAAATGTGTGCTGGTGCTGCTTCGAGGCTTTGTGGTATTATTTATCTCTGGACAGTAACTGAGTATGACACAGAGATAAAGGCACGCCCATACGCGCACAGCAGGCTAGATCACAGAAAAGTTCACACTTTGGATACACATGCATGAGAGATTTAATCTGCCTGTATAAAAAGCAATCGATTATATCAAGTAAAATATAATACAAGTCTTGAGTCAATCCTAATTAAAGAGTTGAGGAATATACACCTATACAGTAAAGGGGGGTTTATAACTTAGCTTTAATGATGGTGAGGTTAACATTGTTTACCTATACATGTGAGTAACATTCACCTGACTAAATTTCATAAAATGACACACTGTAAAAAAGCTGTGTGTTTGTAGGCTCGACTAATTCACTTTCCCATTGCCTCAGATACATGAATACATTTACTTATCTAACATTAAACTTTTGATATCATCCCTGAATACAGTTGGCTCCATAACTTAATGTGTTAAGTGATTTAATGTAAACATTACAATTTTGGAGACATCAAAAAATGAGTATGCTCAATATTCAGTCAATTAGATGTTATTATTGTGAAATTCAAATCATGCAGTGTTTTTATGAAGTGCGATCGGTGAATAAGAGCTGGATCATTTTTAGCCCTTTTTATGTTTCTAGGCAACCTAATGATATAATGTGGGATATAGATAAGAACCTTCAGGGGCTTGTGGTGTACCTGTGTGCTAAGTTTGATTGCTTAGTTCTGGACCGTGTAGGAAGAGTTCTTGGAAAAAACGAGATTTTATGTCATTATAGCGAGTGCTGCAGAAAATGACTAAAATGACTAATATCTATGTTACTGTCATAGATTATACAGTGCACTATATATAGAAACTATACAAAAAATAAAAAATATTATTAAGAAACTAGGAAAACTAGTTTTGCAATTTGTCCATCCAATAGTACTCATAGTACATTGCAAACATTTGTTAGAATTAAAGATCTATTATCTTTATTTTCTGTTCAATCTGTTTATTTCTCCAGTGCTGGATGCTCATATTAAACATGACTATTGTTTCAATTAAAGAGGTCAGAGTAAGTAATCACTTCGGATCAGTAGCTCAGGCCTCACACAGTTTTATTCCTGGATCCGTATCATATCAGTGAGTGGTGGTACCCTCAATATGTTCACCTTCAGGTACACATCTCTTGAAGATCCTGAACTTTTTTGCTGGTAAGCGCCGCTGTTTTGCTGCTGTTAGTCGGCATTAGGGAAACTTTCTTTGAAGTGGATCTAACATTGTTGGACTCAGACGCTTAGCAAATAAGCTCTCATATAATGTGAAAATGTAATCAAACTGTGTATGCCTATGCCTGTTTTCATGTTATAACCCTGAATTGAGGATAAGGTCATATTTTATGAGACTGCATCAATTTTGTGGATGTAACTACACACTAATAACTGTATATTTAAGAATACAGCATTATTTATCAAATTATCTCAAAAACTACTCACTATACCTTTAATAATCACATAACTCTTGAATGTGTTATCATAAAAAGCATCAAAACATTTAACTTTTTGTATTTTATTACATAAAAAACAAGTACATAAAAGAATCCACTTGTAGTTCAGTCTTTATTTAACACATTCATATTCTTCAGTACACACTATACAAAGCTTTCTTATAATGAACAATGCATTTAATATTTGGCGGCAATCATATGCAGGAAGTTAGATGATACTGGTGTAGCAATAACAGAAGCACTTAATCTCTTTTGAATCATCAGAATATAAAAGAAAATTTGATATACTCTCAAACACACTTCTGGGCAAAATCAAGCACAAAACAGACACATTAAAGTTGATTTATCACAGCCATGACTCATCAGAAAGGAAACAACGCTGCCGAGCGTTTATCCGAGATAAGAGCAGACTTTGAACAGCTTTGAGTGAAAACTGCCATTAAGAGCGACAGTGATGCCTAAAGACGCGTCTACGTTACACCGGAAAATTGGCTTGCTTTTTTTTTTATCCTCTAATGAATGCTTTTTTAACTTGTCCTGCTTCTTCTTTTGTCATTCTCAGAGACACACTATCCGTAAGCTAATGGCTACCAGAGCCCAACGGCCTGCATAACTCTTCACCGTCTGACACTGTACTGTCATATCCGGCCGAAGCTTCATTAATTCCCCATCCCAGAATCAATGACTCGCCTTTGTAACGGATTTGCAGTCTCAGGCACTTTCTTCTATCTTTCTCACACTCTCTCTTTCTCCATCTTCCGCTCTCTCTCCAGTACATCCTCGAGGGAAGAGGTGTAAAGATGAATGGCAACAGGGTCATTTTACCACAAGCAAAACTGGCCTAAAGGTAATAGAAAGTTTATGTTTGTGTGCTTCTGTGGATGCGATTTCTTAAAGTATGTATACCACAAAGGTAGATGTGCATGAATCTGGGTGTGCCTGCGACTGTGACCGTCTTTAAAAAGTGTGCAAGTACCTGCTATCAGTTCAAATGTATTGCCATGTCCGTGCTTATGAATTAAGGGCGACATGCCTGCAAAGAGTGTTGTGGCCTTCAACCCCTCTCTGACACTTTACATTATAGTCACTAGTTGGAGATCAGATGAGGACAGCTCTTTCCGGAAATTTCCTGCGACCTTTGGACTGAAATGTCATTTAGTTTTGGGTCAGATGTTGCTCTGTGGGCTTTGGCTATTTTTATTGGATTTCTTTTGCGTTCTTTCCGATTCCGTGTGACAGATATGAACCAGATTTTGCTGCTTGAAGCCGTGATTGTGATAGTTGTTTGAACATAAATCAGTGTTCAGTCATGCTTACGCACTGACTTTAATTGCCTGATTATTCAGGATTTTCAGAAATCACAGCAAAAATATATTTTTTTCATTTGCTGTACTAATGTTGTTACAAAGGTCATGACTACATTCACTGAGGCCTTTGATCAAAATTGCTGCATTCATCTAAAGGCCTTTACTCTGATGTTTCCATATGGCTCCGAGCAATAAATAATGCATTCCCACTCATATACAGTTAAGAATTATAAGAAGCCCTTTGTTTATTCAAAACACAGACTCAATTAAATGATTTCTAACAATAGCAACAAACACGTATTAGTGCTTATCAGCACTGCTCAGGTTGGTCTTTCTTACCAATAAGAACAATAGTTCATTAAGTGAACTAAATTAGACAAAGACAATATAAATGAAAAGAACACGCACTGAAGGGTTTGCGTCTTTATTATTCTACTCAAATTACGCCATTCTCCCAAGAATGTCATTGCTTTAGAACTATTTAATGTGATATTATCTATGTAATGATATCACAATCTGACTTACTTACAGAATCTTAATGGCCTTTGGTGTATTTTTAATTCTTCACTTACGTTTATGAAATAAGGATGTGAGCAGGCAGATCATTATCTCCGAGTTTAATAAATTCCAGCTGTTAGTTAGCTATCAAACTCCTATTAGCTCCTGTTGTCACTTTGGTACCTGATTTATCTGCTACCAGTATTGTGTCACTGTGTATTTGTAACGAACGTCGTGAAGCGATAATGAAATATCACCCCTTTTTTTTCCACTCTCCAACTCCTCCTTCTTCCTCACTTTGCGGAGGTAATTTAAGGCCACAGCATGCCAACCGGGCCTAAAAGTTATCACTCATAATGGAGGGAGAGGGCGACATGGAAGCCTCTGTCTCTCATTTAGCTCCTGTGTTTGTCAGGAGACTCAATCAATGTGTAATTACCATGGATGGCAATCATAAAAAACAATGCCAGGAGCCCTCTCAAGGTTATTCACCTAATTGTGTTATTTATAAATATGAAATGGTTGTAAATGTGGCTGCCATAGTGGATGGGGCTAATGGCTGATGGACATGATATATTTCCAATTTGCAGCGTCAGATCCATGTAGACAGGTCGATGTGGCTAAGAGCTGTTCTGACTGTGGCTAATAACACGGATAATGAAGGTCTGCGCTTAAATCTAGCTCTCAGGTAAAACAGAGAAGAACCTTGAATTCATTTAAGCGCATTTTACACATCGCCCGCTGCACTGATGCGGTGGTATTTCATCCAAGCTTCACAAGTCAAGGTAAAGAATCTTCTGAAGTCAAATGGAAAGGTATGGTTAAGAATAGCATAAATTCTCAATGAGTAGCCCAATTTGCATTTTTTGTTTTCCTTTTTTTAAAAACTCACAGTCACTTTGTTAACGCAGACGCTGTTTTCGCTTCAAGAATTGCCTATAAAATGATAATAAAATGTTCAATTAAAAGAAGAAATAACAATAAAATGAAAATTTAGTTTCATCAAATCTTTCTTCAACTGTTCAGATCGAATGCAAAAATTTCAAGAATTTTTAGAAGAATTTGCTGAGTGTTCCAGAATCTTCTCAAATATTGCACAATTTTCAACCAATTTGCCCCAAATTGAAATATTTTGCAAAAAAGCCACAAAAGCAAAGTTTGCCAGGAATAATGGACATTTTCTATTGAGATTTAGAAAATAACGCTTGTCACAGACAAACATTGTTTTAAACGGTGTTATTAAATAAAAACTGTAAAAAGAAATCATGGAGCCTCAGAGTAGAGTTGTACTTGAGTGAAACACTTGCACTTAAAAGAATTTAAAATGTCCATTTGTCACGCCACATGAAAAATTATAGTTTTGTATTTTCTAATTAGTTTTTGGCATTTTTTGGAGTTTTTGTTTTCAGTGCAGTTTACCTTCAGTTACTTTGCAGAGTGAAGGCCTTTTTTTTTCTAGGGACATATTTTTCAGAAGTCCTCAAAACATATTTAACAAACTCACAAACCAAAGCTATTTGAAGGCTTTTGACTCACAGTCACACAAACATCCCAATTGCTCCAAAGCCTCATCTGGCAGGGTGGGATAACATATTTGACAAAGGCTACAACTAAAAACATTTCCTGTATATTCTTATTTTATTGGAGTTAGCTTCATGAGCACACAATATGGTTTTAGTTAGTTGTTTAGTTTTCATCATTATGTCAGTTAACTAATTTATTTTCACATCCAGTTTACTAGAACATTGTTGGTCATGTGGCTCATATCTTTCTTAAGCAATGGGTTTGATAGAGAAGCAGCTGACTGACAACCCACGTTTAATTAGTGAATCATTCCTTTTAATTCTTTTTTCCTCCTTTGATTAAAACACTCATTTTCTGAAACAAAAATTCCCAAGTATCTACCATCAATATCCTCCGCACTCGCTGTCATAGACAGTCAGCCTCTCTTATCAATCTTTCTGCGCGATCACGCCAACCTCCTCCTCCTCGCCACACCAACACCACCAAACAATGCCCCTTGGGGAACCATGTCAATCCCAAGCCTATAAGAGGGGAGCTTGATGTGGGTCTCAAAGGACAGCCAGCTCCCCTTTGCTCCGCTGCTCAGTGGAGGATGAAATTAGCCTGTGGTGGACCATCCATGGTGGTGGATCACTCCAGACAACCAGGCAGCCGTGCTTGACCAGCGCTTCACCCTAACCACCACCACCAGGCGCCCACAAACTGCCCCTCAATAAGGTCTTGCAACCCTCCTACTCACCTCACGTTTATCCTGCCTTTTTGCCCCACGGTTTAAAGCCATTTAACCCCCCAGCACGGGGCAGCAAAGCAATGGCGCAGGGGTTAGAGATTGGCTGTTTCACATTAGGCTCGGAAAAGTTGCTGTTTAAGTCAAAGCCTGTTTGGTATTCTGTGGAGTGTGCACGCACTGGAGCTGGTGTGTATAAGCTCTGAACAGTCTGGATGCCAGAGGATACTGCTTTCATTGCCTTTCTGTAATTCTGGCATTCTTATATTTCCTTGCAGATTTATTTCATTTCAGTCTGCGATAAAGCTACTGTCTAGCTGCCTCAGATGAAATTGCGCAAAATACCTCTGAAGTCTGTATCTATTTCTTAGTGAATGCAGTTATGTGACAGCGCTGGAATGAAACTGGAAACCGTCGTGTAATATATGCGAGATCAAGCTTACCTTGCCTGCATATCATTATTACAGCAGTTGAAGCCCAAAATAGCAGTACCATCCAATCTCATCCAATCCCCAAAACACAGGACTGGTCTTTCACGAACATCCGCGCCAGAAGTCCCCAAAGTTAACGGCGCAATTACCGTGAGTGTCTATTAAAAGGGGCATAAAAGATGGATGAGTGTGATTCACCACTACATCAGACACATAAAAGAAGCAAGATGTGGAGGAAGAGGTGTGAACTCCCATCTTAGAGCAAAGGAGGACAATTACACCGGGGTTTTAAAGGATGAGATGAGAGCTTGTCTTTAGAGTCTATTTGCTGTGGAATGAGCTGAGGAACAGTGAGGAGAGCGGGGAGTTTGTTGTATGATAGGAAGCTGGAAGGTAAATGACTGTCATTTGCTCTTCCTTGGAGTATTAGCTCCGCTGTGCGGCTAATTTTGGCTGACTTCTTTTATTGCTTAAAGTGGGTTTTCTTTGTGGTGTAGGGATGCCAAATGGCACGCAAAAGGGAAAAACGTTTCCCCTATAGTAAGCATATTTTTACCGCTTACGCATGGACTGGACTCATTTAGATAAACTGCTTCCTACAGATTCTCTACCCCGAATTATATACCAAATTAGTTTGCTCACTATCAGAGGTTTACGTGAAAACAGGCTTTATTTTGCTGTTTCTCTTATAAAAGCCAAATCAAATCATTTCCCTCTTTCCGCCAAATGTCCTGTATCCCCAGACAACGTAATGTTCGGTAATGGCCCAAGATTGGGAGCAGAAGTGAAATGCGTTACATCAAATCCACTTCCATCTGCACCAAGTTAGAGAGTAAGGGAGGCCAGTAAATGCAAGCTGTTGTTGTCACTTTCAATAGACATCACAATAAAGACAGCACCTTTCAGAGAATGTTCCCTTGAAATGCCAGGGCCATCCTCAGGAGCCTTGAAGGACGGCGTCTCTTTAAAAGCAATATTGTCAGTAAACATACAAGACGGAGGCTGTCTATCTGCTTTTGCCATCAGAGCATGGTGGAGGATGATAATCGCTGCAGAGGAACAGCACCTGCAGGAGGTGAACTTAACCTTTTTCACTTTCTTCTCCTGCTGCTGGTTGCTGTTGTCCCACAGTCAAAAGCAGCTCTTTTGACGAGGGAAAAACGTACGTTTTCTATCTCATCTTTCTCGAATCCACTTACAAATACATTTACATAAATGCACATTGTTCTAACTCTTCTCGGGATATCATGAATCGTGGCTGCTCTGTCTCATCAAACAGATCACACTTACCTTCTTCCCAACCTTAACAGGCCTCCAGAGTCTTTGGTTTTGGCATTCTTACTGTTTCATCAACCACAAAACAATTCATGCAGTTTATGACAGGATGAATCACAGATGAATACAAATCTCTATTTTCTGTTTGTCCTGAATTTGATTTACAGTAGTTGTTATATCGTTTTCATGAGTATACAATGGTAATTTTTTATGAAAAATTCAACTAAAAACAATAAAACTGCAGCAGCAGAGAGAAGCATGCTCTGTGCAAGGTGGGCTCTCTGGTTTTAGTGGGTCCGCATAGATCATCTGAGTAGCATTCAATTCAGTTTTCTTCATGAGGTTCAGATTTAAGTTATTATAGATAGTAATGAGTAAGCTTTTATGAGTACTTCAGTGCATTTTGAACTAAGCTTTTATTCATGTAAATTGACAAATCGGTGAGGCATTTCCCGTCTTACTCATGCAAGCTGGTAACAGGAAAAAAATCTGTAGGATTAAAAATTTAAAAAAAGATGAAGATGTGTCAGAAACCTCTGCATCAGGAGTGGATCACATGATCAGTGGACCGAATTAAACTACACTCTAGATTCGTTTTGACACATTCACACCTGGCTGATATGGTTACATGTGGTACAGGTTCGCTTGAAGGTGAGTAGATTTGCATTCACACATATTTCTCTGTTCACAGTCATTAGGGGAAATGGCTATAAGGGAAAAGTTTTAACCATGATGCAAGCTGCTTTACTATTAAAGTTTTATTAGTTATCAAAACATATGATTTCGTTCCTTGGGTTCCACCCTGCCAGCACACATACAGTAGGTGGGCCCCATATAAGGTAAGTAAGGGGACACATTATGGGCCCCATAAGGGTTTGTCCGCAGTTTCCATGGTGGCCCTACATGGATTTGCCCAGATAGATATTAAAAGACCCTGAAAATGTGCTAATTTGGACCCAGATGGTTGACTCACATGAGGCCCATGCATGGTCCATGCATAGCCTATGAATGCATGGGCCATCTGGATCCAAATGAGCACATTTTCAGTGTCTTTTAATATCTATCTGGGCAAATCCATGTAGGGCCACCATGGAAACTGCGGACAAACCCTTATGGGGCCCATAATGTGTGCCCTTACTTATCCCATATGGGGCCCACCTACTGTATGTGTGCTGGCAGGGCAGTAACTGTCTATACATCACTTTAAAGGTGCCTACAGTAATTATGCTAATTATTTATTTCCAGCTCCATGTTATTTTCATCTATCTATCTATCTATCTATCTATCTATCTATCTATCTATCTATCTATCTATCTATCTATCTATCTATCTATCTATCTATCTATCTATCTCAGCTGGTAGCGCTTGGGTTTTTTGCACGGTCTGATCTTTTATGCGTATTTCCTGGGATGTTAACTCTTGGAAAGATTGGCAGCTGTGTTGAATTTTTTCTGCTTGTGAATAATCTTTCTCTTCGTGGAATGATGGACTTCAAATTGTTTGGAAATAGCCTTATACCCTCTCTAGATTGATGGGCAGAAGCAGTTAAGTTCTCTAAGATCATTGCTAATGTCTGTGGCATTGTGTTAATACAGATCTAAATGCCCCAGACCAGCAAACTGCCAAAACCGCTGCTTTTAAAAAGCTGCTCAAACTTGCTGATGATCAGTTATGCAAGTGCATTGGATTATCAACACCTGGCTGCTATTTAAACCCTTCATCGCTATGGAAACAGTGAGGACATGCTTAGTTTTTCACACGTTGCGCTTGCATTGTGGCCTCATCCTTTTAGATAAATAATGACATCTTGTAATATGTCATCTTTTCTTATGTGAGGTTGTACAGTTGTGGCCAAATATACTGGCAGTGGCACCACCGACAAAAGTACTTTTAATTTTTATTTTTTACCAAGTTAGTAGTTTTCTTGAAACTTGTGGAATACATGTAAAAAATAAAATAAAATCATTGAGTATAAAAACACAAACCTTGTACCAATGCCAAAAACCTTTGGCCAAAAACTTTGGTTCTGTCAAATCCATTGACGTATCCAAGAAAGTTACATAGTATCATTTACATTCCAGGGTTTACTCCAGTGTATTTTTTTTAGGAAAATAATATCTGTGCCACTCTGCAAGCTGTAGTATTAGGCAAATAGTCCATTTAATCCACCGAAAGTATTTTATTTTAAAAAAAATTATACCAGGTTGTTAATTTGATTTTATAATGCTTTACAGATGTGAATCTGTGGGGACCGACTCCCTTTAGAGGCCTCGAGCAGCTCCCTGAGGAACTGCAGTTTGCACCAAGGCCAAAGCTACTGGATAGTGGTACAATAGCAGTATCTACCACCCTGGGAGGAAAACCAACGCTCCTATTAATAATAAATCAAAAATAAAGTATGCATTTATTTTGGGAAGTATTCTTTTATTTTTCCCCACACATGAGCATCCTACCAGTCTAAAAGGTCAATCTAAAATATTGGAACGCTGCCGTATTTCAGAAGGTCGTTGGTAGAAGTTGCTGCAGCCATTCTCGTGGAAAACCTCCTGTTGAATCATTTAGAAACATTTTCATAACTGAATTTTAGTGCATTGAAATGAATAAAGAAATATGATCATAATGTTAGCTAGCCTAAGACTTGTTTTTTCTTCCACCTGTCTGAGAGCTGTGCAGTCACACTGGATCTTCTCTATCTGCAGACGGTAAAAGTGAGAATATCTTGGCAAACTAATCCATGACGCCGCTTCTTTTTTGTTTTGTTTTGTACTTCTATTGTGTTTTATATTCCCCCACAAAAATAAAATTCTCATCTCATGCTACCATCTTTCATCTACCTAGTGTAAATGTGTTATCCCCAAGAGCTTTGTTGTCAGTTAAATAAGATAATCTTCCGTGCCATTGTGCTGCAGCTTGCAGTACATATGGACCTATTATTTAATCCCACGTTTGTTCTCCTTTGATTTTATCTTGAAGGATATATCCCTGCTTCAGCATGGAGTACATGAGCACCTGCTTCACATGTTACAGACGCAAAAGCTTAAAGGATAATGTTAAGAAATTAGATTGGATTTGAGATTCGTTTTTTATTTAGTAAGGGAAATATGGAACCTTACCAGACCTGACATCGCACAAAATCTGTTAGACCTGGGACTTGATTTTCCACTTATGCATCCTCTGTTTACTGTCTTGGGGCCAGACTTATGAAGCGAGGTGAATTAGCATGAGGACACAAGTATTCAATGGGAGCAGAAAGTTTTTTTGAGGGTGACAATGTGCTAATTCATAAATAAAGGCACTGCCAGTTCATTCCAGTGATGTATTGTAACAACAGCAACCCAAAATGAGACGTGAGAAACGTACTAACCAAAAAAATGCAACCATGTAAACCTGATATCATTGAATATCAGCTGAGCTGTGGGATTAACAGAAGAACACAAACTGTCAGATTCTGATCCCTTCAAGTACTAATATAGTTACTGATACTGTGCCATATGTATAAATGTAGCATTGCTCTTGTTTTTTTTCTTTTTACTGTTTTTCTTTTATTTTTATTTTTATTTTTTGCATGCCATGTGCCATGCTACTATTTAAAAAGTCAGTATACATACAGTGATATCCACTCTTCAGATGTATCTTATTAAATGACAAAATCTAAAATTTTGTCTGACATTTTAATATGGTATGTAACAGATCTAAGGGTACAGAGAAGTAAAATGCATAGATATGTATTACCTCTGTTCGTGCACAGAGAGAAAGAGAAAAGGCATTTAGGGGCCTTTGGGACTCTTGTGGCCTCTGGTGCAAAAGAAGAAAGTTAAGGGATTTTTTTTTTCAATGTTAGATTTAGTGCACTTTGGAATAAATTTCCTGCTGCAAACAAACTCCAACAAATCATACAGTAACTTCAGCTGGGAAAGTTACTGTGTTCGTGCTTTGCAGTCTCAAAATTGACACTGCACCTGTTTGGTAAATCTTGTCAGCAGCCTTTTAATACCAAAACACAGCTTTGCAATGGCAGCAGCCCTAAAAGTGCACCCTGAGGAACAATCTCATAGAGTGCTTTAAAATCCACCCACCATTTCTAATCGTTACCTGCTGCTTTCACGACTATCCTACAAGCTGCAGTTTACCTTTCTCATCCTCCACTGTAAGGTTAATGACACATTTTCATTAAAAACATTACACTTAATCTGAAAACTAATTCTAGCACGTTTCAGTTTGATAGCTTTATTGACTGAGCTGGAAGGTCGGAAACTGGCGAGGGCTGTTCTGACACTGGAGCGGTTGCACCTTTGGTTGGCCGTGAAACTGCTACTGTTAGCTTGATAACACCTGAGGGGAGGATGAACAAAGGGTGACAAGGATTGCATTAGAGGAGGGGACAAACTGTGGAAGGAATAAGGAGAGAATAAAAAGAAGAAAAGGGAAAAAAGAAAAATTTCTCACTATCATGCATTTCACGCTACAGTGATCATGTGACATATCCAATTTCTAACCTGAGACACTTACTGTGTCTTTGTGGAGCTCAAAGGGTTAGAGGGGAGGTTATGGCATTGCTGATCAGTGTGTGTGTGTGTGTGTGTGTTTGTTTATGCTCAAAATGGGCAAGTTGGAGCCAGATTAAGAAAAAAAAATCTTATACTGAATATGTTACTTACAATAAGCTTTCACTCTCTGAAGGTGGTCGTCTCACAGAAGGCTTGTTTATTTTCCACTGGAGCTCTTTATACAGTTTATTTGTGTGCATGCAGGAGGGAAATAATCATTTCATATTTGTTACCCTCTGGGGAGAGCCCATTCAATGCCCGCAAGCGTGCACACTCACACACACACACACACACACACACACACACACACACACCCCTTCTAGCCTCTCCTGAGGCGCTTTAGCACTTCTATCATCTTCACAAGCTCTTAAAGCCACACTGATACACGGGCCACTGATGTCAGTCACACCAAAAAATGACAACACAGAATGACTTTCCCCCCCACGCACAGATTTGAATCAACAATTTAACGTGTTCCTGATTGGTTATAAACCGCCGTGCACTTTGTTTGCACACATTTTCTCACTAATTACTCAGCTTTGTTTTCTTCCGCCTGAAATCTGTCACGACATGCAGATGCAACCAGTTCTTCCTCATCAAAGTTAAAGTGTTAACAACATAAATGCTTCCAAAAAAAACAAAAACCCAGCTTTGACGTGTCTTTTTTAATTGCAACGAGTTATTCTGAGGGGTTTTTTTTCTTCTTTTTGCTTCTGATACATACATCTCTCCCTTAAGCTGACCTGGTGGCTCACCAATCTCATTGTCATAATTACCATCATCACAATCACTATTATCTTAATTGGCCTTATCTCCTCGTTAGCTGCTCGTTAGCTAATTGACTCTGAGAATATCCCGGCAAACGCTTTGCGCGACGACACAAAAGGCAACAGACGGAGATCAAGAGGAGACATCTGCCTGTTAAGAGAAGAGGAAATACTGCAACAAGCTCAAGCTCATCTGTCACGGTAATGACTGTCTCAACAACGACACACAATTATGTGGAGGAAAAACTACTGCCGCAGCAGCCGCCAAGCTAGTTACACATGAGGACATGTACACACTTTCCTTCAAGTGTTCACATTAAATGTACAGGCAGATGCTTAATGACATGTTAAGACAGACCAAAGACACACAGATTCAGAGGAAGCACGCAATTATGCACTAAGTAAGACATACAGCATTGAGTCTCTGAGTTTCAAAAAGCCAATTATAGAACATTTAAAGGAATGCAGAGAATTACTGTAATTACATTGACCTGATGTGTGTAGAAATGCATCAGAATTATCATCAATTAAAATGCACAACTCTCAACTATCCATTTATCAGCATAAAGGTGGCTTCAGGAATAGAAGACAGCATGTTTTGCCGCTGTTTGCTTAAAGAAAGCTGAAGTTAATAAAATTTGTGTCAGTTTTCCATATTATCCCTAATCAAAAGCAAGCATTTTCCAGAGCTATTTCTTCCTGTACTGTGTCATCCACTTTTTGCTCCTCCCACTGTCTCTACCCCCCCAACACACACACACACAAACACACACACCTGGTTCCATCCCTTTTTCTACTTCTTTTCCTCAATGTTTTTGTTACACCACGCCACCTTCCTTCTTGTGCTCTTTCTTTCTTTCTTTAGGGTTGTGGAGCCCGGTGGTGTCACTAGTAATAGGGTCCCATAAGTCCTCTGTACACTATTGCTGGGGTCTGAGTACTGCCTGCATAATATGAAAGGGGAGGCTCCTGTGATTTCCTGTCCTACTTTGCAAAAGGTCTGTGGCTAGCTGTGTGCATCGTGCATGAAGCCACCAAGAGAAGCTAACCTTAGCCGGGGACTTTTGGCGTTTTCAAGCGAGGGCAAGAAGGACTGTGTGACGGACAGTCTGTAGGTGCTTCAGCTGAAATACTGCAGAAACACTGATCTGCTGTAGTTAATGAAGACCTCAGATCTAAAGTCTTTGTGTCAAGCTGTATCCCAGCCCTCAGCTGTGGTGATACACTCAGTGCTGAATGGCAGCAACCCACTCAAGATTCAGTGTTGCTGGCCTTCCACATGTGGTTATCTGTGTTAAAGTGATGTGTTTTAGAGTAAAAACATGATAGGTGTTTTTTTTTTTTTCAGATCAAGCCCTCAAGTCACCTTTTGTGAAATATGAACTCAAGTAATTTGATAATATGTGAACAACTCTACGCTGGCATGTGCAATGGAGTGTATGCAGTGGAAAGTTCAGCAAAACCTGGTACATTTATGCAAAGTTATGTTTATATTTGGTGCTTCTTCTCCACTACATAAATCCCCAAGGAACTAAAAGTGTTCAATCATATTCCTCCAAAAAAAAAAAAAAATTTTTTTGAGCCGCAGATTTTTGCATCCTTACTTGCTAGCTAGCAGGCTCCTTTTCCTTTTCTGTATTTTTCCTTTCTTTCACATCACTGTCTCGCTGCACAGCGCATTACAAGTGAGGCAGGCACCAGCAATGTGCTCGATGAGATTTTTTGAGCAGTCGATTAAACGCTGTAACGTTTAATGACTGTAAACATGCGTATCTTGGTCGCTGGGACTGCCAGAAAGTAATAAGAGGTCGGTTCACTCCTAAATGTTCAACTTTCATTTCTCACATCACAGAATTGTTCCACTTCAATGCTTAGGTCCAAAACTAAAACCAAGCAATGTCAATACGATGGAGCCCAAACAATAAAAGTCAGACAATTTATCAGCTTATCACTGATATTTTATTTTTTCCAATATTAGAAACCTTAGGAACCACAAGCAAGCCTGCAGTCTGAGAACGAAGCGCTCTGTGAGGATAATAAGGTGCTCTTTAAGATATGATGGGTCCTGATTATTTAAGATTTATGTAAGGAGAAGGATTTTAAATTTAATTCTGAATTTAACAGGGAGCCACTGAAGAAATATGGTAGAAATGTGCTCTCTCCTTCTAGTCCCTGTCAGTACTCTAGCTGCAGCATTTTGGATCAGCTGAAGGCTTTTCAGGGAGCTTTTAGGACAGCCTGATAGTAATGAATTAAAACAGTCCACCGTAGAAGTAATAAATGTGTGACCCATCTTTTCAGTCTTAAAAATGACTTCAAGATTTCTCACAGTGTTACTGGAGGCCAGGGTTGCTAACAGGAATTGTCCAACATCGGCTGAGATGTCCATAAAGGCAAGCCTGTACAGCGTGAAGGTGGAGCCGTGCAGCTCACAAAGATGTGCTGAAATTACCAAGCAATCACATTCCATTTGGCCAAAGATGTCCACCAAACATGGTGAGTGGCAGGTCTTTCAGGAAAATGGTCATCATACTGTTCAGAAGATATATGATGCCTTTGCATGGTTACTTTTCCAAAGAGGCAAAACCTGCGCTGGATGCAAAATGTCGCAGGAGAAAGAGATCGCACATCTGTGGGTATTTTGCTTTGAGTTGTATTCACATCTATCGTGCAGGTAGAACGAATGGAGTGCACCACTTTATGTTATCTGTCTACTGAGATTAACACGATGTACCAACATCACACAATGTAAAAGCAGCGCCCTGTGAATTTCATCTCTACTCCTAAGAGATATGAAGATGTGAAAGCGGTTTCCCGGTTACGCAACAGCGCAATAAGAAAATTTGTTGTCACTAAAAGCCATGAATAATCATGACAAACAATCATGGCCTCAAAATTGAGCAAAATAATCGTGATTATCATTTTGGCCACATTTGTGCAGTCACAGCTAGAGATGCTGTAGTAGAATTCTCCACCTGGAGACATTTGTGTTTATTGACTGCACTAACTTTAAAGAGCAGGACTATCAATAAACTACTGAAGCAGGTTTTTTTTTTTTTTAAATAAATCTTTTTAAGAAAAACTCATCCTTTTTGGATTAATTTTGAAAAATTTTACGTTAAACTTTTGTTTTTTTTTATTGCGGCTTTTCTTTTTTTAC
>VUQK01023905.1:0-10906 GCA_015106715.1 Bujurquina vittata | reverse complement strand
TTCTAGAAGTGTGTCCTTTTACTCGGTACATATGCACTTAGAGCACTTATTTGGGCAGTTATTTTGAAGCATTATTATAAATTAACTTTAATTTCAATGGTCAAAGGGGTGTAAAAACCACACGTAGAGAATATTCTGTCAAATCTGATAAAAGAAAAGTCACTTTGCCCACAAATGCTTTTAAAAGCTCGCTCCACTAGAAGTTAAACCACCATTTATGCTGCTGCAAAATTCTCCCATAAATTAAAATTCTAAATTGTCTGACTTCCATGTCTCTTTCTTATAATGTCCTTGTATCCGGGACTTAATCTAGCAACGACCGTGGCTACTACAGCCTGGATTGCAGGAATCCAATATAGTCTGTCACTGGAAACAGTGACAGACTATACTGCTAACTGTACAGTTTAGCCCGCACTTGCTGTCCAGTGTGCACTTTGAATAACATGGAATTATCTTTTCTTATGCTTCAAAGACGTTTCTCAGTAAGAAATAACCACATAGTTTCAGCAACACATCACGCACAGATCCACTGTCTGATTAAAATGATCTAAGATGACTGTGGACAACACATGTAAGCTTTAAACTTCCACTTTATCAAATGTCACTTGATGAGCATCCCCCCCCCTTTCAAAATAATCTTTGATCATCCTCTTCATTCTTACATCTTTCTTCATCTCTGAGAGTAAAATTATCACAAATTTCGTCATCCTGGAATATATTACAACTGTACCGTCACCTTGAAGGCACATTGTGTGCCAAACTACATGCTATTTTGATTGTATGCTGATATTTTTTGAGATGTTTTAAACATTGCACTTAAAATGATCTGCCACTTCAATAAAGTTACTTTGCCTCCTCCTCTTCTGTAGCACTAGCTAGTAAGACAACTGCAACTTTATTGAGATCTGCGCACATGAATTCAGGGACAATAAAAAGGGAAAATGATGTATGTAGGCAGGACCGTGTGGTGACTTAACTCCTTCTGTGGCAGAAGGACCACCAGGCTGCAATCCACAAGGAATGAACTCATTTGACAGTATTTTGAGTTTAATTGGTCAATAAATGAAGCTGCCAGGATGTCGTTCCAAACTGTTCCAGCCCTCTTTAACACCTGGGCATCAGGTCCACATAGAGAATGACACATAAAATAACTGACAAACTATGAACCTGACAGTTACAACTGTTTTTAAGTCACTGAAATTTATATTGGTAGAATACCAAAGGGAACAGTCTACTTAATAGCAACAATCCTAAACAGCAATATTACAGGGCCACACAAAATTTTGAATGTCTAATCTCAAGCACTAAATATACTCTGCTGCAGACACAGACATGGACAGCTGGAGCCATTCCTGTTTTACTTATTTGAAGTGTACTGTACTTGAAGTCGCTGCCTAAGGCGCATGTGCAGTTGTTGCATTGTAATATCAGTTTAAGTCACTTGGACCCCTAGCAGACTGTAGTAGACTTGCCGATGTATAAAGTATAATCAAAGTCTCATGCTGTGGTGTTCCTCCTGTACTGCTTCTGTGTGTTTGGAGTGGGGTGAGGGGTGCTTGTATTTTTAGAAAGGGTAAGTGAAAAGTGGAGCACACCCTGAGTGTGTGTCATGTGTATGATTATTTTATTTTCATGCTGTTGGAGCATGGTGGCTCTTCAAAAAAAGTGTAAAATCTAAATCTACAACTAATGATTCAGATTGCTGAAAATATCAATAATCATCAAATCTTAGTGTAACATTATGTTAAGCTTTCAGTTATAATTAGGGATAAGGAAAAAAGACAAAAATTGATCCAAAAATGTGAAAGTGTTTAAGCTGGATGTAAGTCAAAATGGCTGCATCTTCAGCATCCCTTTGATATTTGGTTGCATATACTATACACCCATCTTGGCTAATTAGTAGTGGTAGCAACCTTTGGATAAAGAGAAGCTGCTAAACCACAATGAAGAAGGTTGATGAGTTCCCATCACTTTTGCCGAACATCTGTTTTATCCACAGAGACAGATTAGCACTCAACCCTACTTCTCCCCTTCCCTCCAAATTTA
Source organism: Bujurquina vittata (assembly GCA_015106715.1). Lineage (NCBI taxonomy): Eukaryota > Metazoa > Chordata > Actinopteri > Cichliformes > Cichlidae > Bujurquina > Bujurquina vittata. The sequence goes on along the minus strand of VUQK01023905.1, from coordinate 8,860 downwards.
GCAGCAGAACCTAGTGTCTACTGTAGCCCGCTTGCTTCTTTCCTGTGTGACGATGCTATCAAGGTTTCGACTGCCTTTTTGGCAGCTGTGAGCTGCATACAACACTCACACAGACACACAAACACACACACAGAGACACACACACAGTGAACAAGGAGGTGGAAGCGGTAAGAAACCGTTGAGGCCGTGGTTTTGAAGGTAGAGCTATGTGGCTGATGATGGGAAACATTCGTTACAGCAGGTTAGAAGAGGTTCAGCCATGGTATAGGAAGACAGCATAAAAAAGACCAAAGAATTGATTGGAGATCGAATGAAAGACAAGGAAAGAAGAAAAAACAAGTGAAAGGAAAGCCTAAATTTACAATACTTCTTTTGGGCTTGTAGATAAGTAAAGAAGGAGAGGAGTTTTTGTTCTTGTGATTATAACAGCTTAAGTGTGACAAATACAAATACATTTGTAAGTTTAAGACGTCAGTCTTAAAAAAACACAAAATCCTTATTCACATTTGTAGCAAAAGTGTTACGGTGCATGTTGCTGCCACAGCGCTTGTACTGCTGGCTGTTAGCCAGTCACTTTGGCTGTATTGTACTTACTGCCCTGTAATTTCAGATGCAAATACTCAAACATGCTCTGCAGTAACACCCATTCCTTATCACTTGGCTTTCCCACACTCCATATACCTGTTTCCATTTTTACAGAAGCCCACTGTTGTGTGTGGCATCCTAGTCCTCTCCCATTTACTCCTATCACTTTGTCCATTGTGCTCCTGCAATAGCTTTCCAGTCAGTTATGCCTAGCCCAAACCCTGAGCGCTGCCTGCCATGATATCCTGATTTGCTTCATTCTGCAGGTCTGCAAGATTTTGACGTCTTGTTTTAATTTGAATGAATGAATGGTACTTTATTGATCCCACAATGGGGAAATTACAATTAACACAATTAACATTTTTTATTTATTTTTTTACCAGAGTAAATGTTTTTAACTGAATATTTAAATATTTGACTTTACTTACTTGCTTGTGGTTTCTGAGCCTCCAAATAAACACAAAAAGGAAATGCCAACTATATGTAATGTTCAGCCACAGTTATTGTTAATACTGATCAACAGAAAGATTAGATGTGAATTCAAAGTTACACTGTCAAACACACATTACTGTGAAATTCACAACATCTTATCAAGTATCTGTCTTAAACCTTTCTAACATACTGTAGGTACTGTTTGCAAGATTAAGCTCATGTAAAATGCACTAAAAATACTGAGGAATTTACAGCTGTGTATTCTACTGAAGACACATGCAATCAGATTATTTGAGCAAACCTTTAGACATGCTTGAAGATGACAGAATACCAGCATATCCATACATGCAATAAATTAGGCTATATATATATATATATATGTATTTCTGGCACTTCCCTTATACCTAGTAGTAGCAATTTGCTTTATTTTGCTTTATTTAATTGCTTTGCTTACTACAAGATTTTCATATGTCTTTCAAATTTTATGGAAACTGAAGCATCAGGACTATTACACAAAAAGGGTTTACATTGTTGATGTTAGTTTTACATACTTATGACGACTATACACTGAGACACAAATTATTGTCATGTTTTAAATGAATATATCTGAAAAAATATAGTTCTGTAAGATATTTCTGTTATGATAAATCTGTTCATAAGCATATTTCACAAAATGAAAGTAGCTAAACTCATAAAATTCTCAACTAAACCTACTTACTGCTTTGAGTAATACATTCATATTTTTTCTTTACTTGCTCCGATGTCATTTACCACCGCAAGGGTTGCAGTTAAAAGAATAAGGCTAACGCTGTCTTGCACACAAGAAGAATACCTTAATTTTGGAATATGCAGGTGTTATTATAGCAGTGCCAACACATAATCTTCTGCATCACCTTGTACATTTTTTGCCAGCTTTACTTCCTTTTTTTCCTTCTTAAAGGTAACTTTATTTATATGGTGCTCTTTCAGTCATACATAGGATTTATATTTTTGTTTTGAATCTACACCACAGGTACTGGAAACTCTTCAGAAACTCTACACCATAACCTGGCGTCCACCTCTCTAGAAATGTACCGTCGTGCTTTTATCAGGTGTGGTATCATCTGTGGTAGTATAAGATGAAGATAATTGTCATTGTTTTAAATAATTTTAAATTGTCATTGTTCTAAATTGTTCAAAATTAGAAAACTGGAGCAATGTGGCACTTCTGTTTTCTTTTGACTTGAGTTTTAATTTCATTTTCACTTGCTGCTTTGCTGGATTTAGGCAGTTAAAACTGCTACTTCTTAGGTTTAGGAAAGGTTTGTGTTTTGGGTTGAAATATACTTTCAAAAACAACAACAACAAAAAAAAGAAATCTGCACACTGAAAAATTACCCTTACCTAGCTAACTAGCTGCAGCAGAACAGCCACGCAACTTGACAAAATGGCGGTGTCTGATGTCTTGGAAAAAGGAAAGGGTTGAAACTAAACATTAAACCCTGTCCACCCATTTCCACAACTGTTGAAATAGTTTTACTTCAAAATTGGCAGGTGCATGGCTCAGGACCAGAGTAGAGGCTGGAAGGCTCATCTTGATACTGATACTAAACCTGCCTATGCCAAAGGGTACTGCCCTGCCAACATGCCTGTGCCAGTGGACACTGTGCTGCCTATGTACAATAATATACCGTGTGAGAAGAGCAGTCTTTTTAGTGGCTATCGCTTTGTGGAACAAAGCTTTTCAAATACATCATACAGAGCCGTGACCTCAATAGAGAAATTTGCAATCCTTCCTCCTCCGCTAAGCGCTCCGTCGTCTCAGGTGCTTGAATCCCTTTAGTTTTACTCCAGAGGGGATTTGAACGGCATGAATATGGATATGATGATGATGAACCCGATGATGAAGGTAGTTTGGTCTTCCTTCAGATAAGTGCTAATCGCATTTGGAGACCGTAGCAGCACAGCTAGGTGCAAACTTGGCCAGCAGCATTATCCGGATGGGAACTGCAGTGTATAAGTGAAAGTGCTTTTGTATATGCATGTGTGTTGATGTGAATCACTGAGTGCAGCCTTGAAACATTCACCCTGAAAGGAAGCATATCTTTGTGGGGGTGGTGGGGTGGAGGATGTTATCTGAGCACACATAATCCCAAAGTATAGGCATTGATGCCTTGGCTCCTCCCTCTTCGCTCCTTTCTTCCTCTCCTCTCTTCCTTCTTTTCTTCTTCCTCCTCCTACTCATCCTCCTCCCTTCAACCCAGAGTTTTTTGATTTCACTGAATATTACTTGGTGCTAACGAGGCAGCTGGATGAGGGGTTATAATTAGCCCAGATATCCTTATTCATATTCAAATTTTCACATCTAATCTCACTGAGGATTTCTAACAAGACTTGCCCATTTCTGTCATAGGATTTGATAGGTCACATTCCAGATGCTGAGTAAACCACATCCCAATCAGTACACTTATTTCAAGACTGTCCTACCATTAAAAAAAAGAAAAAAGAAAAAGCACGCACCAAGGTCATTTGTGCAAGTGGCTTAAGTGGTTCAGAGTTACATTTCTCAATGACAGCACCCCTTACTAAGCATAGTAATTATAATGATGACAAAGGAGGGAATAAGGTGACATAGTTCCTCCACAGAGGCTTGGGTAGATACTGTAGATGGCCTAAGAAAAATTTAGCTTGTCAGAAAGCAGTTGGGTTTGAAAATGATTCTTTAAGTTTTTATTTATTTATTTTTAATCACTTTATTTTTACCCTTTAACAAACACTTGTGTGGAGGACATTCTCGGATGTTACAGAAAATATCAAAAATAAAACAGTAGTAATTACTTTTACCATATGTAACCAGGTGGTTAAAACCTATAAATTAATTTCATAAAGGAGTTTTCCATCTGGGCTAATTAAAAATTTCTCTTGTCAATTTCTTTTAAATATGAAATTTGTTGTTAATTTCTGGTTGTAAGTTTTTTAATTTTCAATTTGTACATCGCAAATGTGTTGGCAGAGGTTCACCTCATATTACAAACTTCTGTCACAAGGTGGAAGCATTGTGAAGAGCAGTGCTTACTGCGTCAAAATTTTTGACAAAAGCACCTTGTTCTATGGTTGGTGCCATGTTTGTTTTATGTTGGGGGTTGTGTTTGGTCTGTACCAAATGCACAGAGGACGATAATGCGAAACTGTTTTGTAAAGTACTTGTGTGATCTGCCAAGTAGGCTAGACCTCACATGTGTCGCAAGAAGCTAAGAACTGATTTAGACTTCTACACTGAGTCTATGTCGAGCCCTACATAAGTGGCCGATGTCGCTGCCGGGATCTGCAGACATAGACAAAATTGTTGGTACCCTTCTGTTAAAGAAAGAAAACCCCACAATGGTCACTGAAATAACTTGAAACTGACAAAAGCAATAATAAAAAAAAAATTACTAAAAATTAATTTAGGCTTCTTAATTGTGGTTCAGTAGAATTATTTTTAAAAAATGGTAACCAAAGAGCCCAGAACAACTTCCAGAGAGCCTAGAGGTGAACTCCAAGGTCAAGTTACAACAGTGTCAGACCAGAGCATCTGGTCATTGTTTGAGGCAAAGTGGACTTAATGGAAGATGACTGAGGAGGACACCACTGTTGAAAGGAAATCATAAAAAAGCGACACTGCAACTTGCCAAAATGCATATTGACAAGCCACAAAGCTTTTGGGAGAATGTCCTCTGGACAGATGTGACAAAACTAGAGCTTTTATTGAGTCACATCAGCTCTGTGTTCAGACACAAAACTGAAGCATACTGTATAACGAAAAGAACACTGTACCTACTGTGGAGCATGGAGCCAAGGAGGCTTGGTTATGTTCTGGTGTTGATTTGATGCAACTGGTGTCTTGAATCTGTGTGGAGTCCATCAAATATCAAGACTATCAAGGTATTCTGGAGCAAAATATGTCACCCACTGTCAGAAATCTTTTTCTCAGTCAAAGGTCATGGGTTCTCCAACCGGACAATGCCCCCAAACACAGCTAAAAACACCCAGTAATAGCTAAGAACAAAACACTGGACTATTCTGAAGTGGCTTTGATAAGCCCTGATCTAAATCCTATTGAATATCTGTGGAATGTGCTGAAACATGCGGTCTGGAGAAGCAACCCTTCAAACTTGAGACAGCTGGAGCAGTTTACTTATGGGTAGTGGGACTCCCATGAGTCAGGTGCAGAAGTCTCACTGAGAGTAACAACCAAAGTTAAGGGTACCTTGAAGGTACTTTGTAGCTTTTTCCTTTCTTTAATAGAAGAGTACGAACAATTTTGTCCACATCTGCTTGTGCGATGTGCATTGTGTATTAATTACCTTGCGGCCGTGTCCCGGTGTGTTGCATGCAGTGCCATCCCATTTAAAATAAATAAATAAATAAAAAAAATTGGCAGAACTTTTTTCACTCCTGGGTCCTTGCTCTTTCTTGTTTCAGTTTCTGTTTTTGTGTTGTTTCACTTCTCTGTTCATTCTCTCACGTCTATTCTGATAATTTTAACAGTGTCTCTCCAGTAATTTGCTGGCATTTGTGAGTCCTCATATTAATGCTATGATTATTATCCCTTATACTTAGATGAATATTGTTATTCTCTCACTGATAAATTAAAAAAAAAAACTGCAGCAAAAAAGAAGTTAGAAATGCACAGGAGGATTTGACGGAACCGAAAAGACCAAACGCAATCATTGTGGGCTATGTCAACCTGACATATAGTTACATTTCTTGTTAGATGCACGTCAGGTTCAGACCAGTTTCAGGTTAGGACATAGTTTATAGAATAGATTTCCCACTGAAACATAAATCAGAGGTAAGCGTATAGTCTCCAGGGAGTCCAAACGTGAATTTAGCAAGACTACTGTGAAATCTAAGTACCTGTAGGCATTTCATTATTATTTGGCATTTATGGCTCAGCAGTAATTTGTTCCTCTGTTTCTTTCTCTGTATAGATTTCTGTATTTTTGGCATATTTAAATTTTTTTTGCATATATATATATATATATATATATATATATATATATATATATATATATATATTTTTTTTTTCCTTTTGAAAATGATAATCAGCTCATTTGTAAAAGAGTGGTCTGTTCATTTTCAGCGGCCTGACGCATTTAAAATGATCTTGAAGTCCAGATCAAAACTGCTGCAAAGCTACACGTTTTCTGTTGTTTAGGATTCGTTTGCTGTCTTGTTGAATGATGAAATGCCAGCCAGTTCGCTGGCTGCATTTGGCTGAACTGTGCTTATGTTCAGTTTGTTATGTTTTGGGGGTTTTTTTTTCCACCACAGAAATAATCAGTAAATGCCAGCATGCCATTTCCATTCAGGTACAAAAGCAATAACACAACTGTCACCATGTTTGACAGATGAGGCTGAACGCTCTCTCTCTCTCTCTCTCTCTCTCCACATTTTACCCTCTTATTTTGTTAGGCGATCCATATTTGTGCCACAAGTGTTGTGTTGTCTTGTTTTGGCTGTATCCTAGCCCTTCAAATCTGAATGCTTATCAGGGTTTGCATTTGTAGTGAATCCCCTCACTAGATTATGATGGCAGTTTTCTGTTGATCACTGGCATGGAAACAAGGGTGCTTACATCCTGAAAACTGTTATTCACTTGTTCTGTAGCAATAACACATTTTTTTCTTCACAAAGAAATCAGTTTCCCAGTTTTCCACGAGGCACATACTCCTCAGTCCACCAGACTGTGAAATGTGAGATTTTTCTGTTTGCTTGCTTCTTGTACCAAACTGTTGAGTTTGTCAAAGCAGCTTCTTTTTACATCTCTCTGATACGTCTAGGTTTTTGTTTCAGCCTCATTATTATGTCCTTGACTTGGATGTTTACAACTTCCATTAACAGACACTTTAGTCTTTAATCTAAATGTCAACTTTGAACCCTGAATAAATTCTTATACATTTGTGACCTAATGTTTAAACAACACAGTTGCCCCCCAATATTTGTTTGCAAATTTCCCATTTTTCTTGAACCATTCCAGTTTGGCCACTCTCGGTAGCTGGAGATCAGTCCGCCAGGGCCGCCACCCTTGGCCACCACCTGACACACACTGCACCCAGTCCCTATGACGCAGCCATTCAGAAGGGGCTCAAAGCCGAGCCGCTTCTCCTCCACATCTGACTAGGATGCCTCCTGGGCGCCTCTTGGGTGAGGTGTTCCGGGCATGTCCTACCGGGAGGAGGCCCCGGGGCAGACCCAAGACACATTGAAGAGATTATTTCTCTCAGCTGGCCTGGGAACGCCTTGGGGTCCCCCCGGCTGAGCTGGTGGAGGTGGCTGGGGGAGGAGTCTGGGCTTCTCTCCTTAGGCTGCTATCCCCGCGGCCCGGCCCTGGATAAGCGAAAGAAAATGGATGGATGGATGGATGGATGGATGGATGTTTGGGGTGTTAAAAGGTCTTTACCTCCCACATTGTTCTTTCAATGCTGAACCAAACCTACTAAAATGAAATCTAAGATTTTAAGACTAAGAATCCATTTCAAACTGAGCCCAGTTAGAAAAAAACACGTACCTGTCTGAACAGTTAAAGTCTTAAATGTGTAATGTTTATGAGGGGGTGAGAGAGCTTTATTGAAAGGAAAAAAGACAGGAAGTTAAAATGTCGGCTATGCTGACGTAAAACTCTTCTGTTCATTCCAAGGAAAGACAAGGCAGTAACGTAAAGCAACGGGTTGATTTTGACTTTCCCTTTCACAACATCAAATGAGAAATTAAGGTAGCTTCCATTTGACTCAATGTCTGGTTGTTTTTCCATCGGTGTGCCTGATAATGAACTACAGTTACATTATGGAAAAAAGACAGATGTCTGTCAAGACCATGGGCTATTAAGCAGTCTCCATGACTGTCAAACAGCAACCTTTCTCGCACTGGAATTGGGAAATTCTAAAATTCTGTTTAATGTGTTGTTGATCCTCACATTATATTGAGGCTGCATTGGATGCAGCCAAATGTCTCAGAATTCATTTTGAACAAAACTCAAAAGCAGCAGTTGCAGAGGAGAGCAGCCAAAACTGTAAGTACAGTTTGAAATACTACTGTTTGTGAGACACACAATACATTTTTAAAATGTTTTTGGCAAGACTTAATCTTCTTGGGAATGATGCAACAAGTTTTTCCCACCTGGATTTGGGGATCCGCTGCCATTCTTCCTTGCAGATCCTCTCCAGTTCCATCAGGTTGGATGTGAACGTCGGTGGACAGCCATCTTCAGGTCTCTCCAGAGATGCAGGGCTCTGGCTGAGCGCTGGCTGGGCCAGTAAAGAATGGTCGCAGAGTTGTTCTGAAGCCACTCCTTATTTTAGCTGTGTGCTCGGTCATTGTCTTGGAAGGTGAACCTTCGACCCAGTCTGAGGTCCTGAGCACTCTGGAAGAGGTTTTCTTCCAGGATCTCTCTGTACTTGGCCGCATTCGTCTTTCCTTCAATTGCAACCAGTCGTCCTGTCCCTGCAGCTGAAAAACACCCCCATGGCATGATGCTGCCACCGCCATGTTTCATTGTTGGGATTGTATTGGGCAGGTGATGAGCAGTGCCTGGTTTTATCCACACATACTTCTTAGTATTAACGCCAGAAAGTTCAATCTTCATCTCATCAGACCAGAGAATCTTATTTCTCATAGTCTGAGAGTCCTTCATGTGTTTTTTGGCAAACTCTATGCAGGCTTTCATATGTCTGCACTGAGGAGAGGCTTCCGTCGGGCCTCTCTGCCATAAAGCCCCGACTGGAGGAGGGCTGCAGTGATAGTTGACTTTGTGGAACTTTCTCCCATCTCCCTACTGCATCTCTGGAGCTCAGCCACAGTGATCTTTGGCTTCTTCTTTACC
>VUQK01023902.1:41593-68891 GCA_015106715.1 Bujurquina vittata | reverse complement strand
AGCTTATGGGGAAATAAGTATGTCAAAGTTCACATGAGCATTTAAACCATTCAAATGATTAGCTTATTAATTTAGCTTCAATCCTTCAGTGGTAAACGCGGCCCTGTCCCAACTTTTTTGAGATGCATCGCTGCCATCAGTTTCAAAATGTTTTTTCCTAAAATGGTACATTTTCTCAATTTAAACTTTAGATATGTTTTCTTTATCCTACTCTGAATAAAACATGGGCTTATGAGGTTTGCAAATCATTGTCAATGATAGTTTTTTGTATTTATATTTACACAGAGTCCCAACTTTTATGAATCGGGTTCGTACAAAGACCATTGTGCAGGCCCTCTCCGTGAACATGCTGCAGTAGCGTTTTCCTTTCTTTTCCGACTTCTAGTACTGGAACATGGTCAGCTCAGGAGTGCCATTGCTCTCAGCTCCAACTTCCAAGGTAAAAGAAACGCAGCAATATTAGCCGAGTTGGTCACCTGATCAAATCAGGAAGGCCCTCAGGCTAAAAACAGCTGATGACCACTGCAGTAAAGGCCTGGCTAAGCACCAGCAGATAACAGATAATCTTGTGTCACTGCCCAAATACTAAATCTAAAACCCAAATGCATGTTTTCGCATTCTTTCATTTTCTTGAGACGCCCACATTGAAACTCCTGATCAGGAACTGGGTGTGTTCTAGAGCGCGCTACATCAAAACTGACAGATCTGACCTTATCACGCACATACAAAGGGACTGTGTGTAGCTGTGTTATGCTGAAAGCTTTCGCAGCAGCTGCAGCGGCTAATCGCATGTTGTTATTCCACGCCATGCTTACGTCCCCTGCATAATGCTCATCCCAGCAACAGAGGCAGTTACAAATACAATGGCCATGACAGCACTTGCAAACACAGCTAATGAATCACCATTTCTGCTAACCCTAATTAGGACCTAATTATTCGGTCTTTTTTACATTTTTAAAAGCGACTTTAACCTTCCCTCCTTTGTCTTGTCATAAACTTGTCACACCACTGCTGGCCTTAGTTACAGTAAATAACATTTGAGGAGATAGGAGTATTTGCAGCCCTCTGAAACCTTGTACATCAAGCTTCTTTTCACCCCCCCCCCCTTTTATGAGATTTCTGGGTTTTTGAATTTGAAAGAACACTTACATAATTGTTCCAATTTTCTTATCAGCTAGACAGACCCCGTGTTTAAAGCTGGTGGTAATTGCAGTTCGATATCATTGATTAGATTGGCAGCAAGTATTACAGTTGTTGAGTTTAAATATTAAAGTTTGTTCTGATTGAAAGCAATAAATTTACAGACTGTAATTTATCCACAATAACAGGACTAACGGTTAAGTGTTTTGACAGTGTGCCACCTATCTATCAAACATCAACAATACAAATAAAGAATGGCCTTTAAAAAAAGGAAAAGAAGCGAGAATCGGCAGGAGCTACAGCTTTGGATATATAAAGATTCAGGCAGAATTAGAAGAGTATTTGGGGGATTGGGAGCTGTTAAGGGCACATTTGTGTGAACATTTAATGGACCCCCTGCCGGTGTCCCTGCTGCACCCCATGTAAAGAGGCCTAAGCAAGCCTGACATCAAAAGCTTTCCAGGCACTATCTATAGTAGCACATTACCACCCCCTCCCCCCACCCCAAAACACCACCCCCACCACAACCACCACTCCTTTTTAAGCAAAAACAACTTTGGTGAATATTTCATGGGGCATATTGCCTCAGTTTCACAAGGAGAGTGGCACGCGATGACGACTGACAGGCCCACACGCCGGCGTCCACTAGGAGACAGCCTTTCTTTTCGGTCTGCCTCCCTGACACTCCTACTTCTTTTTCCCTCTCGTTTTCCTTCTGTCAGAGAGACAACAGTTCTTTCAGCGGAGAGTCTGGCTGCTGATCATTTAGCTGTTTCTTTAAAATTTAGTATGACTACAGAACTTCTGCTGATCCATCTGACACTGTTAGCTAAAATGCCAACATATGGATGCAAATCTGCTTTTTTTTTCTCCACAGACTGAATCATTTATAGCACTAAATGATACGATTACCCGCCTTAAAGATTATACCGGAACTTAACTGCTTCTTTTTTACCAACTTGCACATTTACATAAATGATTATGTCGTCAATAGAGAGGCGTTCTCTTTGCTTTTCTGTTAGGCCACACAATATTTGGGTCTGATTCTTAAGCTGACCTTCACCCTTCAGATTTCTGAAGCTTTTCAGAAATCTGCTGGAAAACCAGAAACCATTAAGTGATGCCTCTAAATAATCACTTTTATTGTTTCTTTCAGTGCTCACAAACTCCAGCGCCAAGCTTGCAAAACCATATTTCTCAAGCTTCGGTGATTGCCTTTACTGTCATTGGAAGACACACTTCATTTCCCTTCCCAACATTCAATTTCATGGCGGGATGAGAAAACGCTGCCTTTCTAACGCTACTTATGAAGATTTGACAGCACTACAGTATGCACACTTTGCCGCCGCCGCTGATATATCGGCCCCCCGGCCCCCCTCCGCTCTCTTATTTAATAAACACTGTGCTTGCCTGACTTACAGTAGCTTTCCGCCTTGCCCCGCTCGGTGTGATGAGCAGCTGAATGGTGTCACAGTTAAAAGGGGTGGCTCCGTTGCTCTGTTGTGACAACATTCGTTTGATGTTGAAGTGGTAGTTCTTGGCTGCCATGTTCTCCCCTTCTGCTCTTTTGCTTTCTTGTTCCTGTTCTGTCTGGATCTCACCGCTGTCACACTTTTGAGGAGCCAACTGGCATGACCTGAAAGTGTGACTGCGTCGCACAAGCTGCTGTTTTTGTCATCGCTGATAGCTATCCAGTTTGCATACATACACGCAGAGAAATGCAGTGATTTACCTATAAAATAAACACCTCTAATAGCCTCTCTTGTCTCACCTGGAGTCTCTGGATTCTGCACCGCGTCCTTCAGTTTTATAATTCATCGCAGTAGCTTGCACGCTGTATGCTGACACTATATGCCGTTTCCCTGAAGGCATGACTCATACAGTAAAAGGTGCAAAATGCACAACTGGAATTGTAATACTTCTCCCTATCAAAGATCATTTCATCTCATGTAAAAATACAAGTTAACGTGTGATAATAAGAACATTCTCTCCAAGTGAAAGAAGATTTTTTTAGGAAGTGCCATTAAAATTAATCAAAAGATTGAGTCGTTAAAAAACCACCATGACTCATTCTGTCACTATTCTCGCTGCAAGCTGAAGATACAGAAGAGGAAAGTGCCAGCAGCCACGTATGGGATCGGAAAAAGAAAACCACTCAGGGCGTCTTTGTCCTCTGTTTGAGCAGTGCTGGGTGGGGGGTGGGGAGTGAGAAGAGCGGAGAAGGCAACCAAGGGAAGAAGGGATAAGAGAAGTTTTTTTTTTCGCATCTGCCCAGCCTGAGGCCCTAAATATGTGGCACTTTCCCCGTCACCGCGTCACCAGCCATCCGTTCTCGCCTGTCATTATTTTACCTCTCGCAGAGGACACACGCTGTCTCTCAGGCACACATATGGACTCTTCCACCACCACACACTGTCTGTGCTTCCTTGATCCACTCTTAAATGCTGCCAGCATCAGATCCTCAAATGTGGCCAAGTTAAATAGGACGGATGGAAAAACAGACCAGTTGATTTTTTTTTGTTTTGGTGCTGGTAAAGGAGAACAGTCGTCATTAGGCTGTTTTATTGTGTGATTGTCGATCATTTGCCACAAAATCTTAATTTACTGTCATTCTCGCATACATTGCCCAAACTTCTCACGTTTGACTAGGATCTGCCCCTGGACGCATCTGTATATTTCACATTTTAATAATAGGCATCCTGCCACCTAGTGAAAACAGGAAATGTCATGTTTTATACTTTTATATACTGATCTAAGCAAGTTGACCCAAGCCATCTAAAATATGGCCAGGAAAGCCTTGAGGTGTTGGTGTTACTTCATTTTGAAAATAGTGAGTCTGGATTGTCAAATGGTGTGACCCTGGCGGCATGGCGAATCGATGTTTTGGAATGAAGCAACTGTAACTCAAATACACAATGTCCAGCCTGCCTCAGACATCACGTTTGAGCAGAGTTCCAACCTGAACACATCTATATACCAATAGTCAGCAATAGTTAGGGGTGGCTCAGGAGGTAGAGCAGCTCCACTTACTAATGGGAAGGTCGGTGGTTCAATCCCAGTCTGCATGCCAAAGCATCCTTGGACAAGATACTGAACCCCAAGTTGTTCTATGATGCGTCACATCAGAGTATGAAAATGCATGAATGTTAGATAGAAAGTACTTAGGTGTGGAAAAAAGTGCCTGTATGAAAGTGGGTGAATGAGTGATGTATAAAGCACTTTTTTGTGCTCAAGTAGAAAAGCGCTATAAAAGAACAAGTCCATTTACCTCCTAGCTCACAGGAAATGTCAGGTTTTATACTTTGAGGTACTCTTCTTCACAAATTGACCACATCCACCTCAAAAATGGGCTGACTAAACTTCAGACCTTGATGATGCTTTTGTGTGAAAATGGTGAGTTTTCATTTAACTGTATGCCCTTGTGGCATGACGATTCGTCACGAAAGAGGAAGTTGTTGTTGAGAGGCTGGGAAAGCTTAAAAAGTTATGAAACTTAGCACATACCTCTGAGGTGATGAAGGCTTTTGTGGCAAACTAGCTCCATAGGGCCACCTACAAAATTTCAGTGAAGGAGCCCCTGGTGCTACGGTTCATCTATGTGTCTTAAATCTGGTAGTCTCTGGTAATGGCGATAAAACCTCTTTGAGCCATACCTGAAATTCAACAAGAAGTCAGCCATTATGAATTTAAGATGCAATTTTGTCATCATTTTTGCTGTTTTCTGGTCTTATACTTGAACAAATTCCTCCTAGAGATTTATTTGGATCTATATGATCTTTGGTGAGCTCAGTCTAAAAATGTCAGTGATGTTAAAGGAGACGTATCATGCAAAATCTACTTTTTTAGCCCTTAAATACATTTTGTTGTGTACTTTCAGTGTGTAACATTACAGGAAATGTAAATGCATTCTGTTCGGGTGCTGCGTAGATATCTTTATATTCTTTTTGGGTCCTAATTTTCAGTCTGTTCAGTTTTCTCTGTTAGGAGTGATGCTTTCTCATGTGTGACATCACAGTATTTGCTGTGGAACTGTTAAATAAGGACATGGACATCCGACTAACCAATCTCATGAATCTGCCATTTTTTTTCTCACAGCGATTTTGTAGTCCAGTTTAGTTATGCTGAAGTTGCACGTTGGTAAGTTTGGAGCTCCTCTGGTGAACAGCACGACATTCTCCACACACTAACCCAGGGAAGAGGCACTCTGGCCCAGCTAAAATTCATGACAGTGCTCCCTGGAGCTCCTTCACTGAACGGGGACACTCTCTGGCAAATGTACCTCAGTGGGGAAACTCCTCCGTGTTTGCGCTAAACACTTCAAGGATGAGTTTCAGCAACCTCTGTCAGCATAAAGAGGGACTTGCTCAAAAACTTTATCTGATTGAGGGGTCACTTCATTCTCTCTACAGAAACCACGGACACAGCAAAGCGGTAAGCTCCAATTAACACTAAAATGGCAACAAACTTTATTTTAGACAAATTTTGTGTTGATATGACAACCTGGCCATTCTGTTGATAGTGGCATTGTGCCTTCTTCTGTTAGCCATGTGTGCTAGCTTTTAGCTCCTTGAGGATATAACTACTGCATGTTTTGAATAACATTATTTGGCTTTGTGTTTGCCATTTTTGTCTTGGGATTCAGTGATGTTCAGTGATGTTCTCGACGCTAGCAACTCCTCTGTCGAGGCTTTGTTTACTTCACATAGCGAATAAAACATTTCTCTGCCGGTAGCTAATCATATTGCTGCTATCGAACTACAATATTAGTTGAACGGGGTGGAGTTGAATGCTCCGCGATCTGGATGGGGGCAGTGCATGAAATGTCTCATTCATATTTAAAGAGACCGCACCAAAACAGGTTGATCTGAGACAGGTGTCCGAAAAGGGATCAATGTGGGGTCTGTGGCACTACAATAAGGAGGAATTCAGACCAAAGCATTGCAGTTCTACTTTATATAGACCACAAGAATTTTAAAGCATGATACGTCTCCTTTAAATTTCGAAACTTTTGAGATTCTGTTAAGGGGCATATCTGTGGCAGCATGCCAAATTTTGATTGTTTCGATTATTACTGTGGCCATTGTCTAGCCTGTCCCTGACTTCACATGCTTGATAAGAGTCTGATTCTGTAGCTGGCAAGAAGGTTCTGGGTTGGATTCCACCTTGGCCAGGGCCTTTCTGTGTGGAGTTGACATGTCCTCCCTGTGCTTGCGTGGGTTTTCTCCTGGTACTCTGGTTTCCTCCCACAGTCCAAAGTCTTGAAATTAGTGGGGTTAGGTTAATTGGTGATTCTAAATTGGCAATATGGCAATAATTTACAGGAAGAGAACATAGGACGGAGTCCAGATTCGGGATGGGTGCGGCTAGAAGACAAATCGGCGCTATTGCTACTAGTCTGTAACAGACCTACTAGTTGGTTAGCCTAATTGTTATGATTTTAATTAATATTTACCAAACCAAAGTCAGCTGCTATGATCTGCAAATGATTTTGGAAGGCCATAGCAAAGGATCTTTTGCTGTGTATCTTGGTCCTTAGAGAAGAGGCTGTGTCTAATGTCACTGCCCAACCAGAAAGATGAAGCTACTTCCTCTAAAATTGTATTGTCTTGTTGATTTCTTTCAGTAATCCATCTTTATAGCTCATTCAGCCGACAGACCAATGAGCTCATGCCATGGCAAGGAGTCCGTTGTCAGTCCGTTCGTAATTCACATGAATGGCTACTTCCCCCAGAGTATGTTGGTCTGAATTTAGTGAATCTTGAACACAATTATCACCTAATGGGTTGTATCCCAAATTGTACTCTCGTCCTGATTGGATTTCAGTTCTTATCAGTCTGTGCAGTACATCCAGCCAATGACAGGAAAGCCTATTGTTTCTTTCTGTACTTCATGCAGTACAATAACCTGTAAATTGTGATGTTCTGAGCTAGTATGTCTTTGACATTCTAGCTTTCTTCCTGAAATTGCCCTTTGGTACTTCTTTTTAAGGCCCCCAAAACAACCCATTTCACCAGTAAAGTGCAAGGACTGGATTTTGGCCGGTCGGATTGTAAAACGGGTTTGCTGACTCGAAGTCGTGACAACATCGATCCTCCTTTACTCCACACTGCTGATTCTACAAATGTCGCAGTCAAGTTCACTTTGTATTATCAACAGTGTCACGAGGCAGAGGAGCTTCTTGGCGCTGTGCAAACCTCTGAGCTGCTTTCACTCTGTTCCTGTGCAAAGATACACATTGTGTCATAAACACTGCTATCTCCACATTAATCCTAAACATGACTTCGGTACAGATGAAGCTGGTGTATTAAATTTCTCTAACAGCTTCCCTTTAAATCAACAGAGAGCTGTTGGGCTTTTATACTCTGTGAGCTGCGGCTTCACAGTCTGTGCAGTCTGTTATATTGGGCTTTGTGGCTATAACATATCCATCAAAACTTGGACTGAGGTGAAGCTTTGACAATCTATCCATTAGCCACTCTGCTTCTCAGCCAGAAATCAGTGACCAGCTATAAATAATCCTGTAAGCCGCTGGCTGCTAAAATGCACTCACTGCTACATTTTAGAAGAAATGTATACCCAGTAGAAAACAGGAGGGAGAATATCAAGCATTGAACAAATGCTGACAGATGGGTAATCTCACAGATGCGCACAAATGCACAGAGCGCACGGAGTGCACTCAAACAGACAATATGGAGAAAGAAAAAATCTTTATAATATGATACATGCACAGAGCCAGAATACTGCTGTGGGTTTTCAGTGTAACGCACACATAGAAGGACGCTCTGTCTCTCCTAGTTGGCTGTCATGAATATAGGTCTGCCAAACTGGGTAACAAAAACAACAAAAAAACAAAACACTGGAAGTATTACATAAGTTAGGATTCTCTGTGATTTGAACCTAAGTCAGCGGTGCTGAGGCGGCTGTTTAAATTGCATCAGTTCCTCTGATGTAAATGTGTATAGCCTTCAACTCCCTTAGAGCTTTTAGTCATTTATTTTGATTAGGGCTGTATTTATAAGATAAGTCTCTTAAGTTAGTCGCCTGGGATGACGGGTTGGCGAGGGTGGTAGTGGGGGAACAAAATGAAGTCTGTTTGATGATTATAAATTCAGAAATATCTGCTTGTCAATTAATTAGCTGCTTCCTGGGTATGTGTGCCCCTCTTTTCATTTACTGGGCCCAGCTCTCGGTGGACAAATACCCACGATGCACCCATTGTGTGTCTAAGCAGTTACACGCATCTCCAGCAGCTGGGGAATGGAGAATAAAGATCCTTCAAAGGCAGACAGTTTTCAAGAGCGAGCCTCTGTTTTCTTGTGCCGGCTGATTTCCGAGAGCAGCGTATTTGGCTGCTTGAAGGCTTTACTCTGCCAGCGTCTCACTCACAGACACAAACAAGAACTGGGGAATGATGTGGATGTGAAAAGATAGGTAGAATGAGAGGACGGCACTTGAAGTGACGCTTCCGTTATTTTTGCCTGTGGTAGCACCACATCACATGCAGGAAACTCATCTTGTTGAAGCTATTGTGGTTAGGTGAACCTTGACCATTGTCTGGAAGATTCCTTATCTTTTTATAACACAAGAGCACCAGCTGGATTTTTGAAATAGTTAAATAATAAAAAAAGGATCACATTTCACATTATAGATTAAATAAGAATATATGGATTTACTCCACACTTTAAATTAACCCTTATCTTGTTGCTGTTTGTTTAGACTGAATACTACCCAGCAAAATCATAGTTCCTCTATGTTATGTAATTTATATTACCAAGCATGCATACATGACTTTTTGTCACATAGCTGATTTTATTGTGTATTCATTTTTAGTTCTAATAGCCTAAATGTCATGTTCTGTATTGTGAATTCAGTATTCACTATAATTATTTTTAAATAGTGAGTGTGTTTTTTTCAACTATACTTTCTTTAGAAATTGCATTCATATACAAGTAAGATAAACATAACAGTGAATGGATTATGTTTTTTATTAGCATAATGAGAAAGCTTTGCTGAATGATGTGTCTGAAAAGTTGTAAATGTGTTGATAATAAATGCATCGGCTCCCGTCTCCTTGAAACACAGATTTGTAGATTGGTGATTTTTAGCACATCGGGCTGAAGGACCGGTCCATCCATCTGTCCACCCGTCCACAATTCACAGAAATCACTCCTCCTCCTACACTGTTGGTCAGACTTTAATCAAACATGCACATAGTGATCACCTATTGAGTCTTTACCCAAACTGTTGTCAAGGTCAAGAACTCATTTGTCATTTTGCCTGCATTAAACTGCCAGTTTTGATGAATTGTGAGCCAAATGGGCTACAACATCATTAATGGTCTGGTTTATAAACTTCCTGTAAGTATACTGACATTTGTATGTGCGGTGACCAATTCAGTAACAAATGGACCCATTGGTCCACTCATTATATTGGTCGTAAGTGAATTTGAGGCCTTGTGCATATAATGAGAGTAAATATAACAGCCTCAATCTTAAACTACTAACCTAAAGCGTACAGTGTTCATTAATCCAGTGTATGTGACCACTATAGTTATTAATAAGTGATACTAGAAATGATTACTCTAAATACTAATACAATAGCAATAAAAAAATCCCCAACATTAGGCTTGTGCTTTATTAGTGGCATCGCTGCTAGGCTTCTCCTCAGCCCATTGGAGTCACTGAAATGGACCTCCTTACCATATTTGTGCCTGTTGTTTTTTTAATGCAGTTATCTGACAAATATATGGCTCATTGTGTAGTTGATTGTACTAACAGACTATCCAAGAAGTTGGTGATTCAGCTTTGATGAGTGAATATTATTAGTATGTTATTTGACAAGCAGTCATAGTGGTTTACCACATTTGCTTGGCATATGAAAGGTTGCTGGTTTAATTCCAGCTGGTGAGATAAATAACATTTGGAGTTGGAAAACTCTGCCGAATCAAACATATGTAGCTACCTGGTGTGGTGACCCCGTGTGACAAGGGAGCAGTAGGTATCTAGACCTGTGCAAGGCACCCGTGCCTTGCTAACTGAGCTCACAAGCATTAGCAGATAATTTAGCACTCCAGCATCTTGTCTAAATACACTCACTTTTGGCCCCAAAAAAATACAAGATGGCATTGGTACAAAAGCTTCAAATTGCGAATCCCTAAATCAGTAGTTGATAATGTGGTTATTCTTTTTTTTTAATAGTCTATGGTTCCTGCTTTATGTTATCCCTCCTCAATTCTAACTCAGAAAATCGAATAAGTTCAGTAGAAATTCCCCTGCAGATTTGAAGATTTCTGAACCTGAGCTCTCAAAGCTTCACGGGAGTAACATTGTGTGTTGTTTTCTTTAAAACGCTTGTCAAACAGAGTTACTCTGTGACATGTTCTCTTAAGATTTTTTCTTTCTTTTTTCCTCTCTTGCATGGCAATTTTCACATTTGTATTCAGTCCAATCTGTCAAAAATATTCAGAACTGCAAACACTGCATGCGATGTCACAGTGATCTTAAGCAGGTTTTTGTTCTCCTCAGAGGTGGTGAGTCACATTGCATTTGGCAACGCCTCTCACTTGCACAGTTGAGTTTACAGTCTGGTTTCCAGTGAAAGGGAAAAAAAAATGTGACAGCATTGCAGCGAGCAAGTCATCAAATCAGACCTATATTTCCTCTGTCCCATATGTGGGAATCTTGTCATATTCAGTCCTCCTCAACATCATGAAAGCTCCAGAAAGAGTGCATGTTTTGCAAAATGTTCTTTTTAGTACAGAATGCCTACAAGCATCAACAGAATACAGCAACAACTGAAATAACACATATTTTCTTACCTCAGGTAAATTCCCAGCTACAGATAAACATAAATATTTTGAGATTTCACATTTATATGTTTTGCTGCCGTAGCTTAATACTCCAAAATATTTACTCTAGGAGGGATTAGGCAATTACTGTATCTACACCTACCTTCCGCGAGGTGAGGCTGCTCAGTGTGGATTGCATCTTTTGAAATGACTGTGGCATCTTTAAAAGAAAATTAAAGACCCAAAATTGTTTTGGCTTTTCCTGTTTTTTGGGGTTTTTTTTTCTTTCCCCCCTTGCGATCTGAAACAGAACACTTGCATCCAGGCATGTTGTCTTTCATCATTAAAATGGCTTTCAGAGGCTCCCGGGAGCCTCTCTGAGCACAGAAAGGAACCATGTATTCTGAAACATCAAGTGTCTTCTCTCTCTGGTGGGTGTAGCATATTAGAGTCATGGACCTGAGCTGAAATGATCTTTAAAAAAAAAATAAAAATCACTCTCTGTATCTCACGCACACACACACACACGCACACACACACACACAAAGTGCCTTTGTTGTCGCTTTATACATTAATGCTGGTGATACCCAAGGTCTTACAAGTGTGTGGATCTTTGACCTTGTTTTCTCTCCCCTCTCTGCTTCCATTATGTGCTTGTAGATCAAAGACACACACGGTGCTCCGGGCAGTCTTTCCAGTGAAGATCCTCACTTAAAGGCAGCTGACAGAGGTAAGTTATTAAACCTCACCACGGCACCAGTGACCCCGCTCTACTTCCCCATGTAAAGCCCAGCATTTTTTTTTTTATTTATGACAAAATAGCCACAAGATCGTGTTTGCAGGAAGCCTGTAAGGACTGCACATGCTCATGAGTTGATTTGTCAAACTGAGAGGTTTGTGTGCTAATTTTGTAGAATGAGTCTAATTAATTTTAATCATTAACTTTTTCTGCTTTGTTAGAAAGCAGCACGCGACACAAGCGAATGTTTTTATTGTTCTTCCTGCGACAGTTACAATAAGCAGGGATGCATCATTTTAAAGGGCTTTTTGAGAATACCGTACTCCCCATCCTCTGATTAGAAATGAATAGAGGATATTCGATGAAGCAGTATTAAATTCTTTGAAGGTTTTTTTTTGTCAGTTTGTCTAACAAACTAAGAATTTAAAAAAAAGATCACTGTGGGCTCTGGGAAATTCATGATAGGCTTGTTCTTCAAAGGGAAGAGTTTTTTTTAATTCTGTTTGGTTGTGATTTGATTGGGTGTTTATATCACACACAGTAGATTTGACTGAATATTGTATTAGTTAGTAAAAGAGAGTAATTTCTAATAAAAAAAAAATATACCAGTAATGGAACTGATAAATCAATCTCTGTATGTATTTTATGAATGGTAAAAGGAGCTATGGCAGCTTCTGGGGCTGGAAAATATCAAAAACTGCAGTTCCACTAACAACAACTTGAGGTTGGCTCCAAAAATTAGTCAATCCCCAATGACATCCTTGTTAAAATTGCCGACTTCAGAGTAGAAATCATGATGATGTATGCCCTGTTAGAAGAACTAACTTTAACTGTAACTAATTGTCCCCTTCATGACAACGGACTAGGGGATACGATTTTATGTAATGTGTGAGAGGTGGATCCTGGTGATTCTGTCAGCTACACCTCACTTCAGCTAACTCAAGCCGCTGAGACAGATCTCTCAATCATGTCTGAGGTATCGGCGCCTTTTGGAAGGTTTTGATGCCGTTATCAGAGGGTTAATGTGGCTTGGACACTTTATTTTCCTTTTAAAAGAAGGCAAACTTCCTGGATTCAAATTGTCTTTGTTGAATTAATGCCATGTGTATTTTTTTTAATTTCAAGTGTGAGCATGCCACTGTCATGTTCAACTTAAAGAAAAAAACAAACTCTGGTGTGTTTTGGCATGCTAACATTTATCAGGGAGTTAATAAGATTCCATGAAAACACTGGATCTTTTCTAGTGGGGTTCCTCCAATAGGAACCTTTTACTTCTGGGGTTCCACCAATGAACACTTTCCACCTGTGGTGAGAGTGTAATATTAAACCAGTCATGCACAACCAATTGGAATCCTCTAAAGCTGAACCCGAATACGAGTTCAAAGGCACTAAGCCCACAATAGTTGTCAGTTTTATGTCAAAAAACTACAACCAGCACACAACAGCACCAATCATAGACTATAAAAACTGCATCGTTAACCTCCTAAGAGGTTAAAGATAATGTCTAGCCACGAGGTAGTTCATATTGCCTGTACGTGTGGCATATTTGTATTCTGCTAACCTATCCTGCAAACTTCTCTTTGTTCTACCAATGTGAAAGAAAACTTTGCAGCTAGGACACTCTAGCCTGTAGATGACAAATGAGGTTTTGCAGTTAATGTACTGTAATACGGCTTGCTCTGTGGTTAATTGTACCAACAGCCTGCACAAAAGAGTAAAATTTTAGTTAAAGTTTAATTAATATGTTCACACTTATTAGAGTAAGTATGTGTGTGTGTAAGGCACCTTGTTACTAAAGCTAAGAGGCGTTATCTGATAACAATGTGGGAATCTCATATATGGTCCCCTCTGGTTCTAAAAAAAACATCATGCCAATGGCTAAAATGTTGTATGATTTTGATATGTTATGCTTTATAATGTAAGCTATGCTGCGCATTCTCAAAAGCATTCCCTTATCATAAGGATATACCAGCACAGGCCGTTCTGCAGCAAATTTAGCTATCCAGAGCATTTTATTGCTTGAACAGAGGTATTGTGGCATACCCAGAAGCTATTATCTGAAAATACCAAACAGATAATCCATGCATGAGAGAGCTTTGTTTACCAAACCTCCTGCAACTATTACTTTGACCATAGTTTCAAACCAGTCTAAGAGCGAGTCTAGTGCATCTAATCTATTCCCACGTTCACACCGCCAGCACATTATCCTGCTCCAGTGCTGAAAAGAGACAGACCCGAGTATTTATGGCTAGTATAAAAACTGTGTGCATTCCCAGTCACCTGCACCCAGTGATTTACAACACGTTTGACAAACACGCTGAATTTTTTATTTTTTTTTAAAAAAAAGAACGTTCAATTTGTATAGGAGTTTAGAGCGCGTCTGCTGTGCATGCTCCCGATGGATTCTGCTGTTAGTACATGTGTGTGCGCATGTGTCCTACTGGCTCCCGCTGTGTGAGAATGTGTCAATCTGTCTGCCTGTGTTCCTGCGTGTATATCTGTATGCATGTGTGTATATTTGTGTGTGTGTGTCCGCGCACGTGCATGTGCGTGCACATACGAGAGCGTGCACTGAATCCGCCTGCTCTGAAACACCAGCAACAGATAACAGATGGTCCCCCTGCATTAGAAGTGTTTTATTTCCCTGCGGAAGCCAGATATGTCAAAAATAAGCATGTGCAACATTAGTCATTTGGAATATTCATGCCCCTGCCGTCCGATGGTTTCCTTTTCACAGCCAAAATACCACCAGCCCAATTCTCCTAAGGAAGTGAGGGGAATCAGGGGGAGAAGTAAAAAAGCAGCCATCAGCTGAACTGTTTTTTTCTGGGGGAAGGGGGGGGGGTCCATGTGGTTTGAATGGAAGGTTTGTTTTTTTTCTTCCCTCAAAGTTACTCCTTCAGGATGCCAGGGCTGTAATTAAAAAGGGGGTTACAGTCTGTAGATGTGCTCATATGAAGAACCTCACACCCCCTCAGCCCACAGTTTTGTGAATATGCACACATGTCCATATGCTGGTCTGGCTGCACACATATACACACATACACACAGAAAATAGCAATTTGCTCCCATATTAAACAGCCTAATCCAGTGGATTAGACTTCTTCTGCATTCCTCCCATGCCTTCCTTCATAGACTTCTCTTTGGGAGTCACTTCCTCTCCGCTACTGTCCTTATCTTCCCATTTCTCGTCTCCACCTGTTTAATCTCCACCTCCTCTCCTTCCTGGCTTTATAGCCCCATCTCACACCATTGAGTATAGCTCCCACCCTTCTCCTTGGTGGCAGACATGGGCATGAATCATTATCAGCCCTGATTAACCATACACTTAGTTGGCAGTCTGGGCCCCACCAGGGGCCAATGGGATGATTTTCCTACTGCCGAAAACATGAATTTTGAGCAGCACTTTCTTACTTGCCGCGGTCCCTCATGATCAGGGTTAATTCGTGGCAGCATGCGTGAATGGCGTAGAGAGGAGGCAGAAAAGGAGGGGGAAAAGCTACCAAACAGTAGTGCACTGCTTATCTCAGAAATGAAGTATAATTTATTCAGGAATATGCAAATCCAACAATCACTCTGCCTTGTTTACCAAAGGGACCTGCTGATTCAGAGTCTGAAAGAGAGTGAGAGAGAGGGAGAGAAACAATCCGAACCACAGACGCCAACATACAGTGCATGCACAAAGGCAGCCAGCAGCAAGTCATTTTACCGGTTTTCTTTAGATTTAGGAAATTAGGGATGTCGGGCGATTTCTTGGTTCTTTCATAGCTTCTAAAACCTTTAAATTTATTCTGGCGAGGCTGGCTGGTTTACAAAGAAACAAAATATGTGCATTCTGCTCTATGCTACATGCAGCATGAACTTAAAGTACCAAGGTTACCATTACTTATCAAGTTTTATTAGGAATTACATACAGTTTTAGTACCATCCTGGATCTCTAGCCAAGATCTTTGGGAACTGTAAGTTGGTATGGAATCTTTGCTCATATTTATATTCTTGATTACTTTGTGATTCGATCACAGAAGTACATCAAGTTTTTTACAATTCTGAAACAATATTTTATCTACTGTTTTAGATTTTTATAGTGCTTAATACATCATTGATTAGACCACCACCCCACTGTAAGGTTTATGCCACAGCTGCCCCTAAATTATGGCTCTCAATTATCTCTATTGATGTGAAAACACTTGGGGGGTAAATACATTAAATTTCCTAAACAATTTACTTCACCTAATTAAAACTGTGAAAATGAGAATAAATAACAGCCATGAATTTATGAGTCGGAACCGCTGATGTTGCTGAACCAGGTCTAAAAATTCTACAAATCTACCAAATTTATTGCAAAAGAATAAAACACAACAAATCCGACATCTGTTTTAGCCGCAGCCGTAGGAGTAGGTGGCCTCTTCTGTGAGCGTGCCATGCTTGGCAACCTTCCAGGAAATGGCACCAGATGTGTTTTCATCAAAAATATGGTCTTGGGGGGTAAAAGCTTAAACAGATGAGGCATTTGGCTATTTTTAATCAAAGATTTTTAAAAAATGTTGTCAGTAAAGCAGATATTGAAGAAAATGTTGCTTTGTTATTTAAGGACAAACCCCAAATATTTCACTAGCTCTAGGATTAAAGGTTCAAACCTAGTACATATTTATAGCACTAAAATATACCTACAGTTCAACTTGTGCCTGTTTGATGGTAAACTATGAGTCATTTAGACACTTTCACAACCTACTCAGAGGACTTTATACTGTATGTCACATTTTCTTTTCCAATTGTCCGCCATTGTATTTATTAGGTTCTCAGGTACAACCACGTCATGACATCACACGTTTAACATAATAACATGGTGTGTATGTATGCCAAGAGGTTACTGAGAGTGTGCGATAAGTAGATTAGATGCTGTGTTACTATAAAACGTTCCTAAAACACGCAAGTAAATTTCTGTACACTGGCGTAGTGTAGCGAGGTAGAATAGGTTGTTGCAGTGTAATAAATATGTTGACTGACAGTGATTATGCCACGTATGGTACCGTTTATGAAAAGACTCAAATTTGATCTGATGCTGACATGGGAAGCAGTTAAATCTTAAAACACTTTTTTTTTATTGGTAAGCAAGCGGTGCACTGTTTAGTATGTCACATTCAATTATGTTCTTCATCATCTCTGGAAATGGGTGCGAGTAACAGCTATTTCCTCGCTCCCTGCTGAGAGTCCAATTAGCGTGGTTGTATTGATTTTTCTGCAGTGCGTTGCATGTACTTTTCCAGGTAGGTCCCTACAGCTAGTATGAATGTATGGGAGACAACAATTATCCCCTATAACAGAATCTCTGAGGACACAGAAAAGGGAGCAAAGCCCAGAAAATTGATCTCCTCAGGCTTGCAGAGCTGTGAAGTGGATGAGCAGACAAAAGCTGCCACAGCTGGGGATATCTTACAGCCACAGTATGTAAGTTTTTGATGTCAAACACTGTAGTTATATTCTTAAATGTGTGTGTGTGTGTGTGTGGTGTGGGGGGGGGTTCTAGGTTATTCTGACTTTAACATTTTGACTTTGACAGAGAAATGAAACCTGGATCAGAGAAAATGATGGATATATAAAATCCTTTAAAGCTAAATCCACAGGTTGATGTAATTTGGTTTGTTCCTGTTTCAGGTTAATATTAATTGTGATATCATCTGTTTTAACATAAGTTCCTATTGCAGTTGATTTGCAATGTTTTGGTGGTGAGCTGTATTATTGGAAGTGACGAATGGGAACCCCCTTTTGACCCCCTTCCCTGTCCAAGCCAAAGACAAACCTGAATTCAGACAGTCAGAGGATCATAAGCAGCAAACACAATCCTGCAAAATTTTGGGTTGGGCTAACTTAAGCTATCTATAATGTTACCCATTTCATTTTTTTATGGAAATAGACTAATGGACTGATATTTATGTAGCACATCATTTAATGAATGTACACACACACACACAAACACATTTGCTGATAGATCCCCTGGGAGCAGTTTTGGGACACTTTAAGTTGCCGGCTGGACCTTCTGATTGGCCCAAGAGAACTTGTTTCTCTCCTCTGCTCTCTGTTTTACATTTTGCGTGTGTGCGCGCGCATGCTTTGTTTTTTAGAGACACACGTGAAGTAAAAGACACGAAAGCTGAAGTGAAGCGAGGGGAACCTTGCACGACTTGATGACAACTTGTAAGGTTCCTGTAACTGAAGGTTTCCCAGCAAATGCAGAGCACCTTCTCTGTTTCTGGACCTCTTGATTTTAAAATTAAATACTATTCTTCTCCTGCATTAAAGAACGTGCACATTTTAACATTGTGGACAATCACGTCCCCCTCCATGTAGCTGGGAAACGTGGGAGTGAGCGAATGAGGGCGAGCAGCAACCTGTGCATAGGCATTATTTTTATGGGAATAACACTCTAATATGAAATTCAATGAAACACAAGATTTTAGGGGTTTCATAGAGCCCAGAACAAGAACTTCAGTCTATTTGAGACATTTGCACTTCTCAGAGTATCAGGTCAGATTGGCTTCACCTTCAGGGGGTTTTACACTTGTGCCTGTGAGCTACAGTATGTACAAATTGTTAAAAAAATAAACTGAGACATATTATCAGGTACTGAACAGAGAGTCTAGAGGCTTGTCTGTCTTCTGTTAAACCTATGATGAGCACAATTCTTTGTAATCATATATTATAATTTTCTGATTGGTGAAAGGAGCGTTATTAGTTTCTTGCCATTTTTAAAGTCTCTTCAGAAAAACACAGGCATACTTTATTGATTCCCCACCCCCCACCAAGAAGTGCTGTCTAGGCTTTTCAGAGATATCTTTAGAAGCAGCACTTTTCTCTTATATGCACACTATATGGTTATGCAATGTTTAAAGAAATATAACTGTGTAAATACACATATTGCATATGCGTATGCACAGTTAGTTAGTGCTGCACTGTTACTGTCACCCATCGACCTCATTTTTTTGATTGTAAAAAGCAAAATGTTCTGCGATGTCTGCCTGCATGTTTACTAGAAAACTGGCTCTGTTTGGCAGCATTTTATTTTCTAAACCCTGTAACACATTAACATTGGCTGAGTTGCAAACAAACCAGAATAATGACCTATATCTTCACATTTTACATACTATTCATGTCCTTGGCCATCTTCATCCTGCAGCTTAAATGTTCTCAAAGATTGTCTTGTTGTTTCTTGGTTATGTCATATCAGCAGTGTGCTATTTTTTCCACACACATGTTGCCTGAGATGTCAGCAGTATAACAGGGTCCTTACTAGGTCGAATTGCTTGGAGGCAGAAGTTAATTTCCAGCTCAACAAAGATAAATGACTTTGCTTTGACCTCCCTTGTTCGCTGGCACAACAAAAACATTTTGCTATTCTGAGAGAAAAGTACTTTAAATGCCTGTAATTTAATTTAAAAGTAGTAGTTTATCATTGCAACATTGTAATAGTCCATCGCCCCCCCCCACGACAATAGGCAGGGTACACCCTGCACTGGTTGCTAGCCTGTCGCAGGCCTAACACCGAAAGACAGACAACCATTCACATCTATGTTCAATTTAGAATTACAAATTAACCTAACCCCAATAACTGCATGTCTTTGGACTGGACATGGTAATAGTCATGATCGCAATTTCCTTATGCCAGGGTTAGATAAATGTATACGTGGTTTGTCTAAAAGGATTCTCTTCAGTTTTGAGTGTAATTTTGAATCTGCACACAGCAAAAACAGCACAGGAGAACAACAAAAAAAAGAGACGTTTACCATAAACACCACTGCAGATCTGTGCCTAAGGACGCTCGATAACTGAATATGCTAATGACAGCATGTTACAATAGAGCAGATAAATACATTCTTCTATCCTCTACTTACAATTTTGCTGCTGTGTGTTTTTTTTTAATTATTTGGAAAGGCTAGCAAGCAATTTACATGCAATTCAGTTTAAGTATTGGTATTTTACAGCCCCATGAATGAAAGTAAACAACCCCAAATTTTTGCTGTACCTCAGATTGCGTACTTATATTTATTATTTTAAGTGCATAAGTGTGTTTTGACTATCAAGTACACGATACACTTCTCTGTTCTGTTCACCATGTTGTCGATGTAGCAGAAAGAGAAGATGAAACAATTTTCAGCCTGTCGAAGGAGGTTATGCCATCAACACTAGCTAGCAGTGGCAGATTTATTTATTTATTGTTTTCAGGCATTGCAGTTGAAACCTCATATGATGTGATGTATTTTAGTGTTTACTCATTTAAAATTGTCATCTTCACTATGG
The DNA here is from genome assembly GCA_015106715.1 of Bujurquina vittata. Classification (NCBI taxonomy): domain Eukaryota; kingdom Metazoa; phylum Chordata; class Actinopteri; order Cichliformes; family Cichlidae; genus Bujurquina; species Bujurquina vittata. The sequence goes on along the minus strand of VUQK01023902.1, from coordinate 48,930 downwards.
AAGAAATGATTGTTTGTTTCAAAGAGCAACAAGTTGCAAATGTTCACAAAATGCAGTAGCTAGTGTGTAAACAACACTTTTAGTAAACCAAGCAGTCTCTATGTTAGATTTGAGATGGTGCTACCTTTCGAAACTCGTGGGGTACACGAGATGGTAAATGGACTAGCTCTTATATAGCGCTTTTCTACTCTGACTTATACAGCACGTTTACATTCACCCCATTCACACCCATTCATACAAGCACTTCCATATGTAACTAAGCTAAGTGCTTTTTAATTAGCTAACATTCACACACATTCACACTCCAACGCTTGCGTCGGAGAGCAACTTGGGGTTAAGTATCTTGCCCAAGGATACATTGGCACGCAGCCTGGAGTAGCCAGGAATCGAACCACTGACCTTCCGATCAGTGGGTGACCTGCTCTACCTCCTGAGCTACAGCCACCCTGAGATCATATGTACTAAATGAAAATGCACTAAAAGAAGTAACCAGATTGAGACACACTAGGAGTCTGTCATCCCTAGGCATAGTTGCTTAGCTATTATTATGCAGTTGTTCTTTAAGAGAGTGGTTTACTGAAATATCAATTTAATAAAGTACTGTAATTGAGATTTCAGATGCAAGCAACCTTGGTGACAAACCTTAGTGTACTCAATTTACTTCCTTCACTTTGATCTGTTCATTCATGATTATCTCCTTCCAAAATGATCTCATCTCCCTGTGTGCAAGATATAATTGAGGTTGTTACATTGATTATCCAATTGAGGTGGGTTTATATGAAATTTTAACATATATCTTTTATTCACTTGTTTGTTTCCTGCGTTGTCAACACCTTGTTGAAACATCTGCCTCTAAAGGTCTGATAATAAAGGGTTCAATATAAGTCACATATAGGTATCCAGAGGTGTTCTATTAGATTGAGGCGCGCACATATGTATGTGTATATATATATATATATATATATATATATATATGGTGCTTACTGTGACTGTGGACCCCTGGATGTGCCTTGCTACATTTAAAACAAAAGGTGTACATACTGCAAGTGACCATTGTGCTCTCAATTATCACCTTGCATTCACCCCCACTGCCCACCACACTGCTTTAGCACTTATTAGGGGCACATACTTGAGGCTCAGCCGCACACGTCACCCTCAGCCCACATTTTGCTGGTAATGAGCTTGACAGAGGAGACAGAATGAGACATAAATAGATCATTAAGTGGTGACTCTGGTGAATGCCAGTGTGGTGGCTTGTATAGATTTGTACTCAGAATGTGGGAAAGATGAAAATATGCACATTTTTTAATTATTGTTTGACAGTTTTTTGGTGGTGTTGGTGGTGGTTTTTGGTTAGCTGTTCAGCTCAGTCAGCAAATTCATGGCATTGGAAGGCACCTTTTCATTATTTTCACATGGTGTTACATCATTGTATGAATTGCCCAGCTTGAGTGTGAAACATCAACAACAGGTTGCTTTTCTGCCAGTTTCTCTTTTCTGTATTGTAAAAGTGACTGCACACACTTTTTTACAGCAGCTAACAAAGAGTAAGACACTGCAATGCTAATACACTTACTTCTGTTGTTGCCATACAGGTGGCCAAACTACAATAATCTCTAGACAATGATGGATGGTCATTTAAAGTGACATTATGAATACATTTTTAAATTTATATCAAAAGATATTGTGTGAACCTCCAAAGTATTGCTGCCTGGTGACTTCTCATTTGATTGGTGAACAATAGTGAACCTGAAGCTAACAAGTGCAGCTAACACTGGCTACCGTCCATACAGTTCAAGCAGCAAGACGCCATATTTTAAAAACAGGAACAAATTTTAACTAATTAAACTTGTCAATTCTAATCTTGTTAAATCGTTATTTCAGCTGTATAACATTGTAATGCTCCAGTCAAGTATGCCTATAGTCAGTGACCCCCTGGTAACCACTGCCCACAAATAAAAAATGTGTGTTTCCTCACTGGGTGGCAAGTGGTTGCTTTCTTTTTGCTAGGTTGGTTGCAAAGGGGTATAGAGGCCAGACTGAAAACCTCCTTGCGATTGCAAGGTCACCAGCAGGCCGACGACTTCCTAAGTGCTAGTAACACTGTGAAGAATGTGTTGCAGACTGGGAAAGGCTGTGGTTCGCATTCAAACTAGAAGATATGCCTTTTGAAATGTGTTGATTGTCCAGTCTGGGTAGTGAGTGTTAGTCGGCATCTTCATGCAGACTATGGGCAACTGTAGCAATCTGCTAGAAACCAAAACAAACGCAAGGAGGTTTGCGTTGTAGCACCCTCTTTCTGACCAGTTTCACCCAGCGACAGGCAGGAACCGCTCACATTTTTCCCTAGCGCCTGAAGCATTGCCCAGGGGTCGCAGACTGGAATAATTTTACTTTTTCAGGGAAAAGGGCTGAAATAGATTTTTAAACAGATTTATGCACAGACTATGATAAAATTTAGATCCTCTGTTTTAAAACATAAACAATCAGTTGGTTAGTGGGGTTAGGTTAATTAGGGCCCGAGCACGAATGTACGAAGGCCCTATTGTTGGTGATTCTAATTGCTCGTATGTGTGAATGTGAGTGCAACTGGGTATCTGTCTGTCTGTGTTAGCCCTGCGACAGGCAGGTGGGATAGGCTCCATGACTCTGAATTGGATCAGCGGAAGAAAATGCAAGGCTGGAAATTATCTGTTGGATATAAACCTGAGCATCCTTTCTTGGTTTTCTTGTAATCTACCACAGTGATATTCAACTTGACTGTCTGAGGCTTTCAAGTTCTGTTACAATGTATCCTGGCACCAGCTGACTGTAAAACAGTTCAAGAAACTGTTGGATGAATTTCATCTAAAGTCCCATGTTGCTTAAAAAAAAAAAAAAACTAGGCTATTGGCGGGATCTGTTATTTATTAGACGTGCCTGTCAGACGATATTGGAACAAAACTCAGAGTTATTGAAGAATGAAAAAAATCCAAGCATAGCACATCATGGATACAGGCGGCTGCCAGCCTGGTAATGATACACAAAAACCATAAGTTGTCTCCCACACTGGATTGTGTTAACTGCAGGGTACAGTTGGAGCTGATGCTGTTCTGCTGGCTTTGGTATGAACACAGTAAGAAGATGCTGACTGTACCAACACAGTGTACTCTTCTTTTTGCTGTCTTTACTCAACCTATGCTCGCTGAGATTATGTTTAAGTAAGGTTCTGTATTTTGTGAGGGCTGCAGTCTTGTGGTCTCCAGAGATGTGATTGTTGTTCATACACGGGAAGATTTTCACAAGGAAGCAGCAAAAATACTGAGCCATGGGATTTACTTGTCAACTGCACTTAAAACAAGCGGGGGATAACAAACGGCAGATGTGGTGATGGTTAAAAAACAGACTTATGTACCTATCATTTTATATATTGTGATATTCAGTCATTGATGTATGTGAGGGTCTGAAAGCTGGGTAGAAATTTAGTTTGCATTTAGAGATGGTTGGATGTGATCTGAAGCCTTCTCGTGCCAGCTGATCATAGACAATTATTTGATATGTAAGTGTTCATTTCTTCTCCCCCCCACCCACCTTCCTGGGCTTTATTGTATGTTGAAACTTATTATATCAGAACGGAGAGCTGGAACTGGCACGTCTTCACATTTCAGCAAAAGTCTGGGTGTCCCTTTTAATGTCAGGAGAAATGGTGAAAGCAAACTGAAAAACAAACAGTCTCATCGAACCTAAAAGGGAACAAAATGTGGCTCAGCATTAACATTTGAAATCTGCAATTCCTCACTCAGCTTCAAGCTTCTGTGTCGGAAAGTACAGAGCACAGTTTGGAGATTTAACTAAGCACAAGAACTCGGCACAAGTCCCAAAGCAGCCGCCAACCACCCAACTGCACAGCACTTTTGGAAAATAGACACACAGGTAACTGATTTCTCCGCTGACAATGCAACAGAAGAAAAGCTTGCTCTATCATTCCAACCATCTGGAAGTCTGGCTCAGACTTGAGGCTGATGTGTAACTTTTAATTGGAGAGACAGTAGTGGGAGGCAGAAGAGTAGGAAGGAATGATCCCAGTGGATAGGCAGGCAGCGCCTGCTGCCAGATGGACAACCTGAGTTTGCTGGTGTGTACACCATTTTATTGTCAGGTCATTGTGATGTGTGTTCAGTTTCTAAAGAGCTTGATGGAGAGTCATTACTTGGTCCAAGGCACCCCAAGTGCTGCAAAATGATGTTATTTTCACTGGCAGAATTAGGCGGCTGCAATGCTTAGATTTTGTTTCGTGTTTCCAAAAAGCCTCATCAGACATCATGTCTGAGAAAGCACAGACCATTATGTTGAAATCCGAACCATTAACTGCACTCTTCTTATAAGCTCATTAAGTTAACTAAAAATCTTGATTTTAATTTAAATTGGACCTATCATTCTTTCCTATGTTCTGTGTCTCATATATACTGGAATGGTAGCTGGTCCTTTGAAACATGGTCATAATTTTAAATAATGAGGTCAGAGTGCCTACACAGACTTCAGTGTTCTATAATGACTGCTCTGTTTCAGACGGTGTTTTCTAGTGACAGCAGATAACCTTAATACGGTCACATCAGGCAACTACTCTGACTGTGAGCACAGCAGCCCCACCCACCTGGTTTTCAAACCTTTTGTTTGGAAGTGACGGCCCGTCAGAGGACAGATAGGATGACTTTAAGGGAGAGGAGTGAAATGGCTTGTTTCAGACAGATGATGGAGCTGAGTGGCTGCATAGTATAAGATGCACTATAAAGTGTTGTTCCACACCTCTTAATCTTTGAATTCAGGTGTCTGCAGTCCTGCTGCCAGGGCTACGCAGTGTAGCGGTTTATACATTCGCCTAACGAGCGAAAGAGCCCCAATTTGATTGTGGGAGGAGACACAAATCCCCTTGGGGTTGTACCAAAAAGAGCATCCAGCGTAAAGAAAATCTGTCTGCGGTCAGACCCCTTGTGAATAAGAGAGTAGCCAAAAGTAGCTTTTCAGTCCTGTTGCCACAGGTATTTAAAATCAAGCATCTAACCATCCCATGAAAGAAGAGCTCAATCTAAAGAGCTCACTGAATTCAAGTGTGGTCCTGTAATAGGATGCCACTGTTGCAACAAATGATCAGTTTTGTCCCTCCTTGATATTCCACAATCAACTGTAAGTGGGATTATTGCAAAGTGGAAAGTGGAGGATTATATTGAACTGTGAATCATGCAAACCTGGAGCTAGAAATGAGTATAATCAGTTCCTGTTTAATGGTATAGAATTAATTGCTAATTGCTTGTAGAGTCCCATTTATTGGTGTTGGGCTTGTTTTGAGTTTTTAAAGCATACAGTATGGCATATTTCTCATTGTAAGATGATGTGACAAAATTTTAAAGATGGGCACGGCTGTAACAGATAGCAGCAGAGAAGTGGTTGCACTCTAATTTATGTATGAGCGACAGAGTTTGGAAGCTGTACTGTTGGTTTGTTGAGACAATCAAGTTTTAGTTTTCCTTTTGCAAACTTCTCGTTGTGAACCTGAGTATAAACAAGCAGTTGTGCAGCAGTGGCTGCCTTCACATTTGCTCGCTCACCATGCAGAACCTGCTGTGCATGAGCTCCTACAAAAGTCGAAATGTTGAAATAACAGATCCTGCGCTGGCTGGCCGTGTTGTGCAGAGCTGTGCTATCAACTTCTCCGGCAGTCTCATTCCCCGCTATTTCGAAAATGTTAATTTTCATGAATATTTTTAATACTATAAAGTCAGTTGCCTCCACATACAAAACAAGTAACGGGCACCAGAGTTATTGTAGTTGTGGATTTTTCATTCGTTTCTCCTCAGTTTGCTTGTTTCAGTTTATTTTTTTATACTTGAAAAATGTATAGTTTTAATTTAGATTTTAGTTTTCTTTATTATTATTATTATTATTATTATTATTATGTGAGTTGGCAGGGGCATCATTTAAGAAGTAGGTATTACATTAAAAACAACTGACTTACAATCATGTCTCAAATAGGGCTGCAACTAACAATTATTTTAGTAATCAATAATGATTCTGACTATTAATCGATTAACTGGATAAAATTTTTTTGGCATATTGTGAAGAGTTTTTCAATGAACCCATGAAGTCCTTTTTTAATACAATATTAGAAATACATTAAAAGATGCAAATAAACAAATAATTCAATTATTTGTTTATATAAGAAAAATGAACATTTTATTCTCTAAAATGAAATAACAGTATTTATTCAGTGAATTTGGACCAGGTGTATCTAAAACTATGCCACTTGAGGAGTTTTGGGTAAAACAGATTTACAGACATCGGTGATTTTATCTCAAATGCAAAATGTATAAATAATTTGTACAGTTTTGTCTTAATTACTGCTGTGAATATGTTGTTTTGTTTTTGTTTTTTTACAGCAAATGGCCTTTTATTTTGAGTCTGTACTTCAGTTAACGATTAATCGATTACTAAATTAGTTGTTGTTACTTCAATAATTGATTCATCACAATTAATCGGATTAATCATTTCAGCCCTAAAACTTATATTCCACTGTTCCGACAATCCCTAACATTTTTATCTAATTTACAGAGAAGACAAACTGATGACTTTCGTTTGAATTTTTGTGAGTATTTGAGTGCCATTTCTTGACTAACCTCTGGGTAGAGTTTGCTGACCATTGAACTGTAACATTATATATATCGGTGTGAGTGGCATTCAGATCAATATATTGAACATTTTTCTTTAATATGAAGAAATATGGAATACAAGCCCTACCCTTTAATATGCATTACAGTACAACAGTACAAAAATTTAGCTGTATATTCACAGTATATCCGTCCATCCATCCGTCTGTCCGTCCGTCCATCCATCCATCCATCCATCCATCCATTTTATTCCACTTATCCAGTTCTGTGTTGCGGGGGTGGGGTGTAGCATATCCCAGCTGCCATAGGGCAACAGGCAGGGTGTACATTGGATAGGCCAACCTGTCGCAAGGATTCGGACATTTTAACAACCAATTAAAGTAAAAGAGAGCTGCATATTCGAAAGGAAATGAAAGACCAAGGGCTTTTAAGGTGAAACAACAACTAAAAACAGTTAGCAGTGCCTGGCTCAAGAGTTTTGAGTTAAAATTGGAAATGTTCTGGATTCACCTCTGGCTCCTCACGCCCCTCCCTCTCTTACTGCATTCACCAGTATCCTCAAGCACGTGTATGCTTTTTCTTCACTTCACACCTGTCTCACGCTGCATATTCATTTTTCACTGTTGCTTTTCTGCTACCGCACCCCCCCCCCCCCCCCCCCCCACCCCCCCCCCCCCCACCCCACATTTTCCCCCC
>VUQK01023902.1:22864-41573 GCA_015106715.1 Bujurquina vittata | reverse complement strand
CCCACCCCCCCCCCCCCCCCCCACACACACACACACACGCACGCACACACACATATTTCCCATCCGCCCAACCTCAAACCCCCTTGACGTGAGGGATTCAATTTGTACTGTATGTTTCATTCCTGCTCATCTTTAAATGTATTTCATGTCGGCTGCTTTTAATTAACTCGCTGGATATGCTAGGAGGGGAGGGGGCAGACAGATAGATAAAAACTCCTCACATCCGCCAATGAGTTACACTGGCAATCATTTACCACTTAGACAGTAGTGAAGAAGCCCCCTGTTTGTTGCCCTGGCAACCGGTGCCTTGGTGATTGATTCTTCGCCAGTGTGGCATCGCTGCAGGGAATAGAGCGCGTGAGCTTAGCATGCTTGCTACATCTTTCTAATTAAAATGGGATTACAGAGTCATCGCTGTTGTATGTTCAAACAAATGCAAGGCTGTGAAAGAAATCAATTTTGGTAAATGTCAAGGCTGTTAAATACAACTATGGATAAACAAATGTAAGCGAGCTCAATACACTGATTTTGGACACTGTGCAGAGTACACGCGAAGGGTGCGCTTCCGTGTGGTTTGCATGCCGGGGCTGCAGTGATTGACAGTCCAGCAGTCAGCCTTGATTGACAGCGCTAGAATCATGTTATGTAGCACAAATTGAAAGACGCAACAATTAGTCTGTCTGTTGCTGTCTGCTAATCAGAAAATATTCTTCAAATTGGAGCTTAATGTACACGTTAAATGAACAACGCTTTCTTAATGTAATTGGATTAGACAAGTCAATCATGTCTGTGTAGTTTGTGCTGTTGTCTCTCAGTGCACTGTGCATCGAGGGGCAACATCGTCTCCCTTGCAAAGCGCTGCTTGATTACTTCAGATTCTACCATGGCCGCTTGCACTCATGCCAATGGGACACCGAAGCGCTCCGATATTATATTTCAAAACACGGTTGTGCTTACATGTGAATGATAAATAAGATACTAGACAGTGCAGCAGAGGTAGGGGAATAAAAATTCAGTGTACTGTGGTAGCATTTCAAATGCTGCTGCAGAACCAGTGGGTCCATTTTATTTATGAACAATAAATCTAGTGTGGCTAATTGGGTATCCGAGCGCAACCTTTACTTTCCTTTGTGAGCACATAAAAGCATTTGTTGCACAGTTCTGTCTGCTGGTAGCATGTTGTTCAAGGCCAAACTCTGACTTGTTTGTTTGTGTTATTGTCATGTTAATTGTGTGCTTGAGAGTCACATTCTTTAGTTTGTAAATTTTAGTGTGCTTTTGAAACCTGTGAGAGCCCCAGAGTGACTCTACATCTCCTCAGCATTAAAAAAAAAGGAAGATAGAGTAAGTGTAAGCGAGTGAATGAGCAACAACATATAGAAGTGGAGTGTGACACACAGAGTGAAAGAAAAATGAGGTTTTATGGTTTTCAAATTTCAATCACTACAATGCAGTTACTTAGGTGTAACTGGTGTAACATAGTGCCTTGGGCCTGTTCCCAAGCGGAGCTCTTTGGCACCGGCTGTGTGGGATGTGCCATTACAGCAAAGGTAATAATAGACCAGGGAATTTATAATGTGATGCTTTTTACGTGCCTATGAAAGAGTGCCTGAAAGCTCGAGACTGCTGGCAGGAAAAAAAAAAAAAAGAAGAAAAATTCATGTTTGGTTGTAAACAACGGAAAGCCTATTATCGCCTGATATGTCATGCAGGGTGAAACATATATTAAACCTCTCACAAAGGGCCTCTGCAGTGGAACACATTTGAATTTTGCCCATGTAGAAATGTGAAGCGAGTCTACCTGCAAACTGAGGTGTAGCGTAACACATACCTCTACTATATCATCACATGAAGCAGAGGTTTTTACAGGGCTCCCTGTGGCTAACAAACTACTCTGTGAAATGGAAGTGCAGTTACAGCCTTATGAAACAGAGTGCCTGGATTAAGCATAAATCACACACCTTCTTCTATTGCCCTTTCAATCTGTACTCAGATTGGCTACCAGACTTTTGTGTGCTCAGCAAGTATGCTAACCCATTCTTTCCCTTTGTGTTGCAAGAGAAATATGAGAACTTGAAGCAGAGGGAAGTTTTTTTTGTGTGTGTGTGTGTGTGCAAACTGAATAACATTCAGCATGCTACATATTTGATTCTGTTGATTTAATACATGTACAAAGCTCTGATAAACACAATTCTCATTCAGCAGAAATTGGCTGTAACAAGCTCTAACTGCAGCAGCACTGATTGCTAAACATGGAAATGTAAATTAAACAAAAAAATGTAATGATTTGGAAATGATTCAAATCTGGTATGTAACTGGAAATAGTAAAAATACATATCAGATATTTAAACTGAGAAGTTTTATTGGTTTTTTTTTTTTGTTTTTGTTGAAATAATGTTTATTTTAAATTTGATGCTAGCAGCACATTTTTAAAAAAGTTTGGGACAGAGGCGTGTTTACTACCATGTTGCATCACCTCTTGTTTAATCAACACTCTGTAAGCACTTGGGAACTGAAGAGACCAGCTATTCTAGTTTTAAAAGCAAAATGTTTTCCTGTTTTGTTTGATACAGGATTTCAACACTTCATGTGTGTTTATTTTCAGTGGCTGACATGTCAGCACTGCAGTAACAATTTAGCACCCAGATTCTTTTACCACGAAGTCTTGCTGGAATTGTTTTATCAGACCTTCTTTAATTTAAAACACAAAACCAAACAGTATGGTGGCGCAGTGGTTAGCACTGTTGCCTAGCTGCAAGAAGGTCCTGGACCTTTCCCAATGTCTAAAGACATGCACTTAGTGGGGTTAGGTTAATTGGTGATTCTACAGTGCCCCTAGGTGTGAGTGTGAATGCTTGTCTGTCTCTCTGTGTTAGGCCGGCGACCTCTCACCTTATTACAGTTGGGATAGGATCCAACCCCCCTGTGACCCTGAAAAGGATAAATGGAAGAAGATGGATAGCAAAAAAAAAATCTGGATGACAGCAGGATTTGTCCAAACCTGTTTACACTCACCAGCCACTTTAATGGGTGCAACTGTTCAGCTGGTCATTAAGGTGTATCTAATCAGCCAATCACATGGCAGCAGCTTAATGCATTTAGGTCGAGACGACCTGCTGAAGTTCAAATTGAGCATCAGAATGGGGAAGAAAGGTGATTTAAGTGACTTTGAACATGGCATGGTTGTTGGCGCCAGATTGGCTGGTCTCAGTATTTTATAAACTGCTGATCTACTGGGATTTTTCCCACACAACCATCTCTAGGGTTTGCAGAGAACAGTCTGAAAAAGAGAGAATTTCCAGTCAGCAGCAGTTCTCTGGGTGAAAATGTCTTGTTGATGCCAGAGGTCAGAGGGGAATGGCCAGACTGCACTGAGCTGATAGGAAGGCAGTACCAGTTGAGAATTGTTTAAACACCACAGCCTATCTGATTATTTTTTTCTTGCCATGGGTATCCCACAGAGTGACCATCTTCTGATGGCTGCTTCCAACAGGATAACGCACCATGTCATCATTTTAAACTGGTTTCTTAAACATGACAATGAGTTCATTGTACTCAAATGGCCTCTGCAGTCACCAGACCCACCCCAATACTAGCAAGGTGTACCTAACAGAGTGGCCGGTTCGCTCACACATACCATCACGGATGCTGGCTTTTTTTAACTTTCGACTGATAACAAGTCAGATGAGACCAGAGTGGTTAGAAGACCTTAAAAAGGCTTGAAATAGTAGCACACCGGGGTTGTAGTACACCAGAGGAAGAACAAGGCCTTGTTAGCCAGGCTAAACTATTCAGCTGGGACATTTAAGAACAAATTGGTTAAAAATAATAGTTACCTTTGGTCAAGACAATTGAAAAATGTTCTTAAATTTTGATTGAACATTGATGTATTTTTTGGTGTGTAATTCCATTAAAAGCTGCCCTTCAGAAGTGTTTTGACCCCCATGCGGTGAGCTCGACTGCAAAATTTTGCTCGTTTCTAATTACTGAATGAGTAAATGCATTATTGTCACTGATGAAAGTACAACCAAATTAGTACATTATAGGTGCCGAATGCAGTCCCACCTACTAGTAGCTAGCATACTAGCATATGTGATAGTGGGGCTGTAACGCCTGCTAATTCCTGAACACAAAAGGACAATAATCATACACTGTGAGAAACTATTCTGCCAACACTATCAGATTTGTTCCTCAAAATCAGCACACCCCATTCTACATAAAACAGGTTAAAGGAAATTGCTACACATCTATATAGTCCCATTAGCTCTTACAAATCTTCCCCAGGATAAAAGGAGGCTGAATGATGGTTTATCCGGCTGAAGAAGAATGACAGTGTATGTTTCTTTTCCCTTTCGGGGTGTGTGTTAAATATCACACATACGTGTGTGCGAACAGCGTCAGGTTCGCTGTCCTCTTGAGCAGAGAAGAAAACCATCTGGGATTGTGTTTGTGTTAAGCAAAGTGCAACGGTTTTCCTCTCTCTCATTCACACAGGCGCCTGGCATCATGTAGGGACTAATGTGGAATCTAAATCTGGACCTTGTTGATAGAAAATGGCAGGTCACACTGTTTGGCATGTGACTCTCACAAACCCCAGTGCAAGCAATGGTGCTAATAGATAATTGCCAGCATAATAGGAGGTGACATATTGCACAATGTTAGACTCAAAGCCTCCGAATAGCAGTCATTAATGAAAAGGAGAAACTCCACGTTATAATGTGTTGTTATTTTTATAGACCTTAAAGTGCACCTCCACTACTTCTACTATAGCAACTTAAACTGCAGTATATAGTGTTTTTATTTACGTTACACTGCAGGAGCACAAAACAATGCATCACATGAACACCAAAGTTTCTCACCTCATCTGTATTTGCACCTGGATAGCACCAGTTTCCGTGCAGACCTCTTTATTTCTTTGTTCTCTCTCTCACACACACACATACAGTGAGTTCTCTCTTGGACACATACACACACACACACACAGACACCCTCAACATAGCAATGTGCTATGGACTCACACTGCCTCCCTGTGCCTCCCACTCATCCTACTGATTGGAGTTGTCAGGAGTCAGAGGGTCACAGTAGAGGATGTCAATAGGGCTCATTCACAGACACGGAGAAGCACATACGCACACTCAGACAGACACACACAAACACACACACACTCAGACACACACACACATGCTGTGAAGCCATAAAGGAAAGAAGCAGACAAAATGACAATAATACAGTCCTATCTTAAGCATGTATAAACACACCCCACAATCACCCCATCATGTCAATAGCTGTGTATCAGCTCCGTCTCCCACTCTCTGCAGCCGTGCATGGCCCTGCAAGTGAAGAGCATTCAATTTATATTCATTATTCACCAGTCAGCTGCCTTGATTTCAGTGATTGGATATACCCTATACCGCCTCCCACCCCCTATTTCTTCTGTCCCGTGGGACAGCTCCTTGTGTGGCTAGCTTATTGTGTGTGACTGTGTGCCTTTTATGTGTGTTAAATGGTGCTTGGTGTGTCTCAGTAAAGAGGGGTTTTGGGATATTAGATGAAAACACATATGATTGGAATCCTGAGGACATCAGGCATCCAGAAATCTCCAAAGTGACCCACTCCAAAGAATCCATACACTGGATTCGATTTACTCACAGTTTGTAATTTAAATGGCTTAATATTTAATCAGGACAGTTACACATAAACAAAACTGGGGCCATTTTAAATCAAAATAAAGGAAAAGGTCCTTAAATCCCCTTTTTCTTATACCTCTTAGGTGTGAGAAAAACCATTTCTCAGAAGATAGTTTTCCTGAATTACCTTCAGGAAAACAGTGAATCCAGCAGCATGCTGCATTTCAGTAACAGCATGCTCATCAGAAAGAATCAACTGCAGCACAGCCCAGCTCAAAGTAAGAGATGATTGCTTGATGAGACATCGGCTTGGCTATCTTTATCCGTAACCATAAGCAGAGACAACCACACGCTGAAGCTCACAGGCAGTTTGCGCACAAATTGTTTTGGGCACCTGTCATCCTCTATTATAATTAGCAAGTGGACGTCTAAATAATTGCCATCAGGGCTGCGGCTGCTGTATCAGTGTTGCCCCATCCCACGCCTTTAGTTGTAGTATTATTTAAAGGGCCGGGACGCCTTTGCAAAGCAGTGCCTTGAGCAAAGTCTTAAGCTGTGTACTCAGTCAGAGACAGCATCTGGAGCACTGAAAATAATTAACTGACACAAGAGGGTTTGGTGTTGGCTTTACCATGTGTTTTGTCCACACTTGTCCCTGACACACAACAACACGCATATGCACGCACATACAGGCAGCTTTTGATCATAATTGTGACACTGCCAGGAGAGAAGGAGGTAACACACTCATCCCAGTGGGGATTGGGGACGGTTGTAAAAGTAAATGAGGCAGATGGGTCTGTCTTGGAAAAAAATGAAAAAGCCCCTTTGAGGAATAAAGATAGAATAGTTAAGTTAAAGCACTCGTGTATTTTGAAACTGATGACGGGCACAACTACAGAAAGATTAGCATGAAGAAAAAGTTTAGTAATTATATAATATGCATTACTGTACGAGGCTGGAACTTTATATTTTTACAGTTTGACCCATGAATCAATAAAGTATAGTCTAAAAGTTTTTCAACACTGATTTAGAAACTGAGTGCAGTATGCAGTAACATGTGCATCACGCAAAAATATGCATATCTGCTTCGTTTTGGTTTGTCTGCTGATCAAAATGCAGGTGCAGTGTCATCATCCTCTCATTGTGTGCTTTTGTGAGAGTGTGTCAAAACCGAGCTTGCTGCTATAAAGAGCTACGCTCCAGGGCTGGTGAGAGCTATCCCGGAGTGTATCGCCAGCCGTTGCGTGACGACTTGACTCACACTTGTCGTTCCTCCCTCTTCCTCTTCCTCTTTCCCCCTGATTAGACTGATGCAGTGTGGAACTGTGTGTCAGGACCACACATGCACTCACAAGCATATAAATACATATATCTTATTCACAAGGAGCCTCTGCCTGTGGGGAGACCATAGGTCACTAGGCTTGCCTCTGCCAACAACTCCTTCAGGGACGTCTCAAGAGCTTGAAAGGAAAAAAAGCAACAGAACTTCTTTAAGTTTGGGAGTTTTATTCTTGGGATGAACCAGTTTTTGTCTTAGGGTGTGGCCGGAACAGAAGCACACCGGGATGAGTTTCTCTGACAAACCTGGAAGGAATTACAACGTTGTTCCTTTTTGTTATTCTCTTTCTCCATAGTTGCTGTCTGACCTTTCTTGTGCATTTTTGCTGATTTGATGAAATCACACTTGGGCAAATCACGTGGTTTTAGAGCTTTCTTTACATGTGTGTTCTCTTTTTCTTTCCCTTCTACCATAAAGGAAATATTTTCCACCCAAAAGTCAAGAGCTTTGCTTTGGAAAGTAATCAAAATCAAACCCCAAGAAGTAGAAGCTTTCACTGAGCGTAAGCAGTAGATAAAAACAAAGTTTACCAAAGAGGATGGCGAAGATAAAAGGTTACCATTCCTGGACTGTGCTGTGCTCACTGAGTCAGATGGAAGCCTCAACACTGAAGCATTTGGGAAACCCACGCACACAGACCAGTACCTGGAACATAAACTTAGGTTGGTCAGGACCCTTCAACAGAGGGTGGAAAACCTCAATAGGTCACTTGACAGTGATAGTGGTGGGGCAAGGTCTCACAGTGGTTTCACCTGAAACCCCTGGTTGGTAATGACCCACGACTTTTTCACACTTTAGCTCATATGATAATAGTTTTTCAGTGACCACAACCAAAGGGGTCAACCCCCACTAGGGTTTAAATACCGGGGACTCTTCACCTTTTGCTTTTAGAAGAAGCCACTTGGATGAGAGGTGAAACGTCTTTAAAAACTTAAAGAAGTCCAATTGCTGTTTTTTTTTTTCAAACTCTCTGGACCTGGATGACTGAGAACCTACATAGACAGCCTCCCTCAGAGATGTTGGAGTCGGTGGAGCTCAGCAGCACCCTTGCTGTGCTGATAGTGGCCTTGTTTTAGATTAGACAGTCATTGATGCTCAGTTTAGTCCAGCAGCAGCTGTTGCCTCTCCAAACCAGCCACTTTCCAGAAAAACATCTCCCGGGCTTCTTAATGCCGACCCCACCCCATCCCCCTCCACTCTCATCCCCTACCAGAAAAACACACGCTAGCAGCCTTTCTCCCTTCCCTCTTCCCTATATCACCCTCCCCCTCCCATACCCGCTGTTGTTCTACAGGCTACCTCTGTCACACTCACAGATTTTCTTTGTTGTTATCTCAGTTGTGTGTGTGTCAGCATATGTCTGTGCCTGTGAGTGCACGTGTTTGCCTCCCTCTCGATTGCCTTCTTGTTCACAGATTTGTCTGACATGTCCTGAAAAGGTCCCATTTGGAGAGACATTATCATAGCCGCTTAGAGTGCAGTTGTGTCTCCAGAAATTACTCCCTTTACAGAAGCAGACAGGATGAAGTTTTTCCGTGGGGTTTTCACAGCATCGGTGCAACTTGCCGGATCTCAGGCATAGCCTAAATGTTTAGGTCAGATGTTTTGTAAATCTAGACAAAACCAGCAGAATGTAGAGAAGTGTCATGAATCTTTATCTACAGTGACATTATATTGTAAGCATAGTTGCAGTTCAGTGACTTGCGCAGTCTGTTCAGGCGGTCTGTTTTCCTCAGTGTGTGCTCAGCAAGAACTCTCCATGGTGCTGACTTAGATTGCGTAAACTGGCGCTGTCCACAGTGCTATCACCACTGCTGCTATTTCAGTTGGTCTTTGCTGAGCTGCAGCCGACTGTGTTCGCGTTTGTGGGCTCCAACCTTTGTGCTACTTCATCTGTTTCTCACAGAGCCGCATGCAATCCGCAGTGCTAATGCTGCGTGTTTGGGCCACTCTGCAGTTTGAGCTGCCCGGTAACCACTTACAGCAAGTAGAGTCTGTGTCTGCAACAGATTATAAGCTGTTAACTGCCACTCTGGATCCATTTTCTGAATCCTCAGGAGCAACCTTTTTTATTTTATTTAATTTTTTTTGCACTCAGCTCATATCCTGCCAGTTAAATGGGTATCAGGAAGCAGATTTGTCATTGCTATAGCCCACAGGCTCGATCTTCATGCAGGCAGAGCAGTGTTTTCCTGAGGCGCCAGTAGGATTTTCTTTTTTCAGTATTTTGACGCACTGCGGGCCACAGTCGGAGGAGTGCCGCTGACAGTCTAGCAGTTTTGGTTGACCACATTTTGTAGCTGCATGCTCTGAGCAGGTCTGGAGCAGAGTCACTGGAGCCCTCTGCTTCCTCTATTATTTTATTTGGTTGAGTTTTCTCCAAAACATCTTTTTTTTCTTCTTTTTTTGTGGTTCAGAGTAATACTTGTGTGGTTTTAAATGGCGTCAAATTACAGCATAAATCATCTCAGGGCACTTTACACTGTAAGGTGAAGACCTTACAATATCATAGAGGGGAAAGAAGGAAGAGTCACCTTTATCAAGCACTCATGTTATCTTTATTTAATGTGGAAAAGCCACTAAATGCAATATCTCTTTTTCAAGAGCACATGGCCATAATATTAATATATATTACTTAAACAACCTTTACTGCGACAGGCAAATGATTTTATGAACACAAATTAATAAATTGCCATTATGTTTACTGTTGGTTCCAGTATTATAATGTACTGCAGGTCATTGGGTAGTTTTTCGGTGTGCTTTTGCGATAATAAAGCAGCAGCTGTTGCCCTCCTGTTCAGAGTAGAGAGTTAACCTTAATGTAAATGCATCATTTTGCACTGCAACTGTAATTATGGATATAAATAACAATGTGCAAAAAATATTTGCATTTGCCTGCAGTGGGAACAAACATTTATGTTGAAAACATGCAAATATTTTACCCGAGGCCCCAGACACGCATATCTTGGTGTAGTATCCAGCTGTGTTGACTCCATAGCTATGAAATACATATAAAACTATATAAAAACTACAGAATCGGTGTAAGGTATGATGTCCGTACCTTCATTTTCAGGGTCAGGGTGGGGCTGGAGCATATTCCCACTGTCATACAGCAAGAGGCAGGGCACACCCAAATCACCAGTAGGTCTAATACAAAGAAACAGACAGCTGTTTGTGCTTACATCCACACCTATGGCCAGTTTAGAATCACCAGTTAACCTAACAAGCATGTCTTTGTGCTGCGGGAGGAAGCTTGAGTACCTGGAGAGAACCCACACAGTCAAACACAGAAAGACCTCAGCTGGTCACTGGATTTGAACCCAGGACCTTCTTGCTGTGAGGTGACAGTTCTAACCACGGTACCACCACTGTCATTATTGATAAACACATATTTAATCTCACTTATATGAGCCCAAACATTTTATTCCCTGACAAATGTTTAACTGAGCTGGTAAACTCCCCAGATCTTGATGTGGTTGATCTTGCCCTTTAGCTTACAACAAGATACTATCTTTTTTTAAATGTTTGCTGTGTGTTGCATGCTGCTGCTCTATTTTCTAGATTGATGTTGGTTGAGATGCTCAGACAAGGGCCTACCCAACACTGGGTGAGCCAACCTCCTCCTTCAACTTCTTCTTCTAGCTGGTTCCTTAAGCAGTCACCACAGTGGATCATCTTCCTCCATCTCCTCCTGTCCTCCTTAACTACATCCATGAACCTCCTCTGTGGTCTTCCTCTTTCCCTCCTGAGTGGCAGCTCCATCTTCAATGTTCTTTGTCCCATATATCTAAAATCCCTCCTCTGCACAGATCCAAACCCTCTCAGCCTTGCCTCTCTAACTTTGTGTCCATCAGGTGACCCAGGTGTGTCAGTGGGTAAATGACCCAACCGAAACCCCGTAAACTCAGAGAAAGCTTTTCATATGACCTGTGAAAACTCGACAGTCACTGTGGGTCAGTGCTACAACTGGCAAGCATTTCCAAATGGTTATGTAACCTAAAATGCATGAAGAGGCTATTCTGACATGCACAGGGCAAGTAGAGTTGCAGCTTCAATCCAGGGTGTTATTTTTGTCACCTTGTTTGGATGTTTGCCCTTAGTAGTTGTAGTAAACAAATTAGCTTAATATATAAGAGTACTGTGAGGCAGGGTTCACTTTGATCTAATTTAGTGAGGTTGCATCTAAAGATATGAGGGCGTTGCTAAAAATAGCCATCTTTAATGTGCGCTGTAACAGAGAGAGGAATATGAGCATGTTCAAACCACATATCTACTGAAATCAGCAAGGCTGTTTTCTTATACACTAACAATAGCTGCCAGTACTATTCTTTAGGTTCATTATTTAACATTAATCTTGTGTTGGAAGTATAGGCATAACAGCTCTTTACATAAATTGCACGCCTACACTTCAGTTTCCCACGTGTGAATGCTTCACCGTGTCCCTCGGTCCGCATTGGGGCGACCAGGCAGCTTCCTTTTCTTTTTTTTTTAAGCCAATGCATCTCAGTGCTCTCACCAAATGAATTGGAGTGTGAGCCGGTGGAGGTTCAGTTTGTATGAGAGCACGGGGGGACTGATGCTCTGCCAGGCTGCAAACCTAGGCGAGGGTTGATGTTAATTTAAGGGTCTGTTCAGCACTTTCCATGTTAGATGTGTAATGTTAAACAGGAGTAAGGGGGGGGGGGGTTGCCACCACTGCAACCTTTGACCCCCAACCGAGGGCGTTGCGTCCTTAGACTTAATTGTTCTCACCTCGTGCACTCGATCGACATAGAACCAAAGGAAGAGTCAAGAGAGGAGCAGGGTGAAAAAAGTGCTCCAGGTTTCCTTTTTGCTATAGAATGAGTTACTAGTGCATTTTCCCTCTTCTTCCATTAAGCTGTCGAGAGCTTGAAACGATTTGCCTCTCACCCTCTCTCACCCTCTCTCACCCTTGCTCGTGTGTTTTGATAGCCACGGGAGGAATGTATTGGATTGCAACCATTCGAGGGATACACAAAATTAGCCCATTTTCAGTTATCAAATGTTGGAAGTCTGATTTGAGCGGCTGCCAGCTTTCTCTCTCTGACGTTGTCTGAAATAGATTTTTTTCTTTCTTTCCCAGCTCCTGAAGCTAACCATGTTTGGCACCATACCAAGATGATCCTGGGTAAAGATATTTTATGAGATGGTGCAGACAAGTGCTCTCCAGTGTGCAGCCCCAGTTATGTCGAGAGCTCTCTTTTGTCTGTGCGTACTTGTCCGTCACACATTTACTCCGTTTCCTGCGTTTGCCTCTATTCATGCGACATGACTATTTAAGTAAACATTCAAACGTTAGTCATTTATATTTTTGACGTGACTTGGATCTGGTATCAGTTGTGCGTTTTTGATGCTAACGTCTACATTTAGGTAAGCAAAAACTTGTCAAAACTCAGGTTAATATGCATGCAGTGAATAAAAAGACCCGTCACCGCCGGGTCCCGAATATCCCTACAGCTGCACAGGCCACCTATTGAAGTGTTTCCCCTCAACAGACGGTGATTATCACTTGCAAAACCATCAAACGGGTGCGTGTTGATTTGTACATGGGAGTCGCATGCTTCCTGCTATTACAGTATATTGCAAGATGACAGAGTTACCCCGGAAGGGGACCAAGTCATGAGCAGAGGAGACAGAGAAGTAGGTCAGCTCCTAGGCGTTTGTTACATCATACATATTCATAAACAGCACCCAGTTGTTACAGAGTGAACTCACTCCGCACAGACTGTTTATTCTGTTCATTGGGCCCCCTTCTCCGTTTAAATGTTAAACAGTGATTACACATCACAATGATTATGTGAGCACTAGACCCTGATTGCTGCATTTAAATGCACTTAAGTGCTATTATATGAATGCTATACTATCAATATCTCATATTGTAAAATGTGTTATGCGTTTATCTGCTTTCTTGCTCAGAGTCACATGAGAAGATTGATACCGCTGTCATATTTGTCAGCTAAATACGAAGCTGCGGCTTGTTTGATCTGACAGCGAATCCTCCAAAAGGGCTAGAAAACATTGACTGCTTAGTTGATATGAGCCATTAAACTAGACAATGCAAAACCTGTCCAAAGAGCCCTCTTGATCTTAAAGGAGACCCGTTGTGCTCATTCCCAGTTCTTTATTTTTACTTTTGAGTAGCCTCCTGGCTCTTACTGATTCATTGCTCAGTATGAGCCAGGAGTAGAAAAAAACTGTTGTAAACTGAGTGTTTAGAGCAGCATGAAGCTTTTGGCTCAGAGGGCTACTTTGGTCATGTTAAGCATCAGCAGCCGCCATTGTAGCAGTATATATCTGTATGACAGGAAAGAGCACATAACAGACCCACTTTAGTTCATTAATTGTACAGTTGTACATTTTAACTGCTTCACTCATGTGTAATAGTGATTGTGAGAGCATTACTGTCTAATAAGGCTGTACAATTAATGGAATTTTCATTTCAATTAAAATTTTGCCTTCCACCAATTAAAGCAAGCTAATCAAGAAAGAACGATCATCGTATCACATTCAGTTATGCGGTACTTTGACTTACTTACTTTCTCCTATCCATAAAAGTCCAGATTCACTCCCTGGCGGGCCGTGATAGGTCTAGTTCAGTTCAGTTGAATTTATTTAGTTAAAGTTTAACAAAATGCACTAAATTATAAAGACCGGTTTCATGTTTGGAAAAGGTTTAATAACTTATTACTGTTCTCCCAAAGTCTGTGAGTAATAATCTTAAATAATCATGATGTCGTTGACTGTTTGTGCTTTTCCACCTTTGTTTAATTCTTCTAATGATCACTTAGAGACCTCAGGTAACCGGGTTTTAATGTAAGTGATTGTCTTGCCTCTCAAATAAGGTAACACACTCAGACTCATTGCCTTTTCTGTATATGTACTGATTGTGCTTCCTGTCTTGCACTGTCACCCCCTCCTGAGGTCCTTTCTGAACTAGCAAAAATTATATAATTTCATTCGTTTTCAGTGTTTTTGCCAAATACACTAAGTGTAAGAGTCAAAAGCACTGGGCCATACATCACACCTACAGATGCTGCTTGGTCATGGAAACCCATGCCACGAAGCTCACAGCACACAGTGTGTGTGCTGACGTTAATGCCAGAGGAGGTTTGGAGCTCGGCGCCTCAGCCCCGCTCTGTAACTGTGCATGGCCTGCAGCTTCTTGGCTGAGTTGTTGTGGTTCCTCGACACATCCAGGTTACAATAATGCCACTTCATGTACAGGTGGAATACCTAGGGGGGAAGAACTTTCACAAACTGACTTGTTGGTCAAATTCAGTGAGCTCTTTAGAACAACCTATTCTTTCACAAATGTTTATTAAGGCAGACTGCGTGGCTATAAGAGGTGCTTGATTCTATAAACCTTTGGCAATAGGACTGAAAATAATTCAATTCAAAGATTAAGAAACTGTTGCCCACTTTTGTCTATATAGTTTATCTGAGACATGAGAGCAGCATTTATTTTTTTCAATCACCATCCACAAAGAAGCATTTTTCTAAAAAATCTAGTTTTTTTTTCTTTTTAAAGACTTGCAGACTTTTTAACTAAAAAAAATGTAAGAGCTTTGAAACTCACCCTCAAAATCAGATTAATCTGATATTCGGTACTGTACACAGTTGTGGAGCTAGCACCAAACTGAACGCCATCTAGATCCGATCCAGAGTCTGGATTTGCAGGCTACTTGAATATAACATGTTATATTTTTGACCGTATCTCCGCTGAAAAAAGACACATAATCCTCATTTTGTTGCAGTAAGAAGCATCTCACTATTGTCCATGGACATGTAACATTTGGCCATGATACGGTATTAGCACTAATATTTGACACACTTTTTGACTCTGTAAAAAACAATCATTCAGTTTCCCTGCTATTGCCCACCTGAGAAATCGTACTTTATAATTCTAAGAGCCATAGAATATTGTGGGCGTGGACATTAAGACCTATGTGTTATCTCACTGATTCAATGCTTGGAGAGCGACATGTTTGTGAGACAGACGATGTTCAAATCAGCTAAAACCTCTGCCGGGAACGTTTTTTTTTTGTCAATTAATAATAAACTGCTGCAGTTGTCTGAGCACCAAGTCCAGCAGTCATGCACTATGAGTTAAACGTAAGCTGTTAGACCTGATTGATCTGATCCATAAAAATACAAGAGAATCACATATAGATCCTTTAGGTACACCAGACAATGCAGCATTTTTTTTCTCTAAGCGTTACAGTTAAAACATGACTGCTTCCCAGTCATCAAATCACATTGTGCGTGGTCACCATCTGCAGTATTGGCTTCAGTAATTTGGTATAATGACAGCTGGGCAGTGAATGGATCCATTCTTAATTTTAGTACGCGCTTGCTGTGACGCTGCGCCTGTCCTTCAACCACTGTGGAGAAAAAAAAGAGAGGTGCAGGAGAGTGTGGGAGAATGAATACAAACTGAGTCAGTCGCAAGGCTATGAATTGCACTGATAGTTCAAAACATGATGCTATTTCTGCCAGCTACTGTTATTCACTCAACCCTAATACAATCAGACACTCCAACACAACGATTATGCAGGGGGCGAGACTGACCTCTTCTCAACTCCCAGCAGCCTGTGCTGCAGTTTCAGAATCATTTGTGGGATTTGGACGGATGAAGAGAGAAATACAACATTTAAAAGTTTATTTCAGTTAAATGTGCAATTAATGGCTGCACACGTTACTTCAGCGCATTCTGTGTACGATGAGGTTGCACTGGATCTGTTTTGTAATGAAGCCGTACCTCAATTATTACCTTTGTTGGATTGACTTTGATAACATTTTCACTTCTAGGAAAACAGAGGAATTTGCTCTTCTAGGCGCTTGTGTTCAGTGCCAGCAGGTGGCTATTAGTGCTATTACAGCCCAGTTGACAGTATCTGAAAGGTCTCTCGTTCATTGTCGCAACCTGCCGTAAACATTTCATTACAGGAATCCTCAACCTATATTTTTGTCCTCCCCTCTCTGCAGTCAGAACGAGTTCTTTAGCCGAGGAGAGAAACTGAGGAAAATGGAGCTGGAGAGAGGCGGAGGTACTGAGGGTGACAGGATGACTCTGAGGAGCTCAAGCTGAAAATATTGAAGGCGAGGCAAATGTTAAAGTCAAAATGAAAATACAAAAAAAGGGGGGGGGGTGATAGATGGCAGGGAGAAAGAAAGGTTATAAAGGAAGGTAAAAAGGAATCAATGTGAAAGCTTAAGCATGCTGCCAGTCTTTATTTTAAAGAGCAGACTTTTACAGACAACAAACTCCTACATGCCTGCCTGTTAGTCGACATAATCTCGCTAAAGGTGTCAGCTGCTTGTGCGGGTGCGGGGTTCAGGGGTGGCCTCACTGCATTGCCTTTGTTTTGTTAAGCCTGGCTGCAGCGCGCATTGCACCGGTTTCTTTTCTTAGAGCTGCAGGAGAAACGCCTTGCCTATTGATCCACTCACATGTAAACAAAACATCTTCGTTTTCTGGCTCAAGGTGCGAATACACAGGAGATTTTGGTCAGAAGACTATACTATACAGTGCATTCCTCCTCTTCTATTTGTGTACGCGGCTTCTGTGATTTAACAACCCCTCTTGACAGCTTCTAGTGAAGTACAGTACATATGCTGAAGTAGAAAAATGTCAGTCACTGGTCAGTTTAGTTTCGATTTGTACATTTTCCGTGCAGAAAAAGTTTTTTCTTTTCACATTTGTACCCGTGCATTGCAATGCCTAAAGCAGACTGAGAAGGATTAATCAGTTAATTCAGACTTGCAGTTATGATGCAATTACACCCATTGAGCAAGTGACCACTGATCTAATCCTTGCAGTAATTAAACTGCCAGCGTGAGATCTTTTTGCATACTGTACACTGGCTTCAGGTGATGTCAGGCCTGACGGGTGCAGAAACCGTTCACGAGGCTTTGCTCGCCCTGTGTTTTCTGCTCTGGGTGCTCCTGCACGCCTGGCTGCTCCCGCTGAGTCTCCCTTCTCGCTCCTCACCATCACCACTCTCTCCATGTACAACCGGGCTGCGGCAGGGGGTCAAATGTCACCCTCTTGGGATTCTGCGTCTCCTTTTGTCATTGCTGAGCTCGATGATTGCTGAGCGCGTGTGTGTGTATGAGAGAGAGAGAGATAGAAACAGGACAAGAGAGATTCTGAGAGTATGCAAGAAAGGGCTGATAGAACATACTTGTATGTAAGGCTGTGATTTTCTGAAAGAGTCTGAGGAGGTTGGGGGTGAGTCAAGGTGAGATCTTCCCATTGTGGTGCTACAAAAATAGCCATTACAGCATGGTAAATCACTGCTTGCCTCTTGGACACATCGCATGTGTGCTAGGTTTGGCAAGAAATAGGTATTGAGGGAATTGTGTGCATATGTGTGTGTGTTTGGGTGTGGGGGGTTTCTTTACGGGCAACCAGCTGAGGCCACATGCAAGGAACATCCTAATTGGTATTCAGGCCGGGGCTGTCACAGCTTCTCACGCGGTCCTTACTGCATACACATTTCTTTCTGTTGCCACGGCGCCAGGCCCCAGAGAGAGTTTCATCGACGTCAGAGACGAACCTGTCCACTCACAGAAACCCCCACTAAATCCCCATGTCCATCAGCACTACTCGGTTAAATAGGAGTCTTGTCACTGCTGTTGTCTGCCATCTTATCTATTGTCAGCTTTTCGGCCCTTTTGTTAAGCTTAGCGAGAGATGCTGTGGTTTGTTAATTAAATGATTCTCCTACACTTTAACTGGGCTGTCAGTGCCACCTTAAAAAAAGTCCCCCCAAAACGCAATCAGTGGCTTAAATCATGAGAACCTATGAATTATTTTCTCTGTATTTCAAAAATTTGGGAACAATATTTTTTGGGGGATATTTTTTATAGAAAACTTTAAACTGATAAGTATTTTTAAGATGTTGTCATAGTGCCTATCAGCCAATGTGCAAGTTATTTTAGTTTAACAGCCACTTTCTAAAGGAAGCCTATGAGCCGGCTGGAACTGAAACTATGTCCTTATAATTTCACTTGTAGCTTGAAGCCAGTGTGCAGGTGTCACTTCACATTAACATACCTGCCAACATTTAGGTTTCAAAGTCTCTGAGTCTGGTGGTGAGGAGGTGCTTATATGTGGTGTGTTTGTGTGTGAGTTGCAAAAGCCCCCTTTCCCCACTCTAAACATTGCAGTACAACCAAAAGAGGATCACTGATGTCTCAAATGAAACTGGTGATGTGCTGATTTATTTATTTTATTTATTTATTTTTTTGGTGAGATAGTAATTTTACTACGAGCATCTCTGTATCTCTTTCAGTGTTGGACTTTGTAGGTGGCCACGGTTCGCTCATCTCACAGTTTTGCGTCAGTAATCTCTGGATAAAGTTGAGATGAGTTCTTATCACCAAACTTTCTAATGATCCCGAATAAGCTATTCAGGCAAATGGTCCTTGAAAAGCAGATAAAGATGAGTTCATCACATTGCAAATCATTTCTGGAAAAGATGGGTACAAGAGTGCCTTTATTTGTTCCAACAACGTCCTGGATAGAACCTAAACAGGTGAAGTTGGGTTCTTGGAGATTTTGTATTCGAGGTTGACATTGCTGCTCCTCGTGGCTCTTGACCTAGTTCTGGAAACCTTCCTAAAAAAGCTTAGACCGATCATCAGTGCATCTTTATTCAAACTCAAACCTCTTAGAATTAAGATGCACTGATGATCGGTCTAAGCTTTTTTAGGAAGG
>VUQK01023902.1:10518-22844 GCA_015106715.1 Bujurquina vittata | reverse complement strand
GCTGCTCCTCGTGGCTCTTGACCTAGTTCTGGAAACCTTCCTAAAAAAGCTTAGACCGATCATCAGTGCATCTTTATTCAAACTCAAACCTCTTAGAATTCTGTGAATAAGCTATCATTTCTGTGGGAGGCTACAAACTCTTAGGGGTAGTTGACAAATAGTGACCTCTGACTCAAACAAGGTTATGCCATCTTCTGCTTCGTCTTGATGCCTTTTGTGTGTGTGGCGTTTATACTTTGGCTGCTTATGTTTGACTCTTGAGTGTCATGTATCATTGAGCCGTTTGTTGGGTTGGATGTACAGTACTGTGCAAAAGTGTTGATCCACTCCTCATTTCTTTCAGGGAAGCTAAATATAACTGAGTGCGACAGGCATAAAATAGTATTTTTGCGCCAATAATGTGATTCCCAGAGGGCTATTAGCTGAAAACTTGACATATCGTGGCATCGTGTGCAGTGTGTCCTTTATAAATTTGAAGAGGACAAAAGAAGAAGTGGCCGGCCTAAAAACGCTTTTTTTAAGGCTATGTACAGCAGATGAACGCTATCTGAAAGTCATGTCCGTAAGAAATGGGGAAACAATCTGACACAGGACCTGAGAGATGCATCTGGCCAACAGATGGTATAAAAGATGCACAGTGCCGGGACATCATCTTTTGGTTTCTGTAGTCCCGCTTTATAAACTTCAAGATGAGAATTTCTGTCATCATCACCTGGGTTGCAAAAAAACGGATGTGACAAAGAGCAGTGGGTCTGAGCGTGAAACCACTCGCTTCTTGGCTAAGGAGATGTGACTGACAACTTGTTAGCTAGTTCGTGAGAAAAAAATCCCATAGATAATCCTTCATTTTGAAACATGGTGTGACCGAGATAAATAAAATAGATTAAAATTTCTTTGTGACCCAAAATGAGTAAGACCATGTACTCAGCAGGAGAGTCAGAAAGCCATTATCCCCATAGACTTTGATAGGATATGAATTCTTTTTGCAACCACAGTTATAAAGGGAAACACGAAGAAAAGACTGATATATGCTAAATAACACAAGAAGTGGACTGAAAATCATTGGCGGCAGGTCTTATGGAGTGATGAATCCAAAGTTGAAATCATCGGTTCAAAGCGTCAATAAGTACGGAGGTAAGGAGAGAGATACAACAGGGTCTACAGCCATCTGTAAAACACGTTGGAGGCTAAGGTTATGCTAAAATAAGATGATATACTTTTTTATAATCCCAAATTAGGGAAATTCCTTGAAAATGCACTTGATGTCATGCTATCATCAGATACAATATTATTGCGATTTTAAATATTTTGCGATATGCTGAATATCGCCATAACATTGTGATTTATCATAATTTTCCAACTGAAATTATGTTCTCAAAGTTAAACTTTGTCATTATCTGTTTTATCCGATAAGATAAAGTTATCTTGCTTCAGGAATCTTTTTGCTGCAAAATGAGATTGTCGAGCATACCAACACCAGAGGTGTTGTGGCCATCAGGAGGTTTGGGGGGTTTCCCGAATGGCCGGTTGTTTCCAGGCCGAACCGGCCGGTGATCAGAATGTTGTTTTTTTTTTTATCTAATTAAGCACAGCAGCTCTCGCGGCCTCTGGAATATAATTAGAATACAACCAGCTGGCAGCCAGTTGAGTCGAGTCAACTCGAGTTGCGCTCATTGACAAAGACTCTCAAAGGCAATCTGTCTGCATTTATAAATTAGACACCAATTGTTTGCAAACCTTCAACAATCTCTCTGAGAATGACTGCAGTCAGTTCAAGTCAGACTGCAGCTGTTTGCAGAAAGGTTGCCTCCTATCAAGCAACCTGTGCAATCACCTTGTGATCAAAAGTGGTCGTGAGTGTGCAACACCCTCAAGCTCCAGGCAATCATTTAGTCACCACAAGTTATAATTTGGTGTTCCTGTATGAATACAGTATCGCCACGCAAAATACTATACTTTATCGATTTTTTTCCCCACCCCCAAGAAGATGGCTATGGAGGTCTGGGAACGTGAATTATTCAACTAGCACTCTGCACAAAGGGGATGCTTTAATAGTAGCCCCTCAGTGTCTTTTATGGTTTTTTTTGCTTTGCCAATTAAAGCCAGGTTTTTACCATGTTTAAATCTGTTTATCATCAGCTGTGGTTTAAGCGGTGCTTTTTGTGTGTATAGGGTTTCACCAGTGATATATTCAAAATGCAACATTCACAACCCAGAAGCAGACTTTTTAATTTTTTTTTTTTTTACAAATATCTTATTAAAAAATGAAAATACTCAAATTGCAGAATACAAAACTATAAATATAAAAACAATAAACTAAATCCACACATATATTTCTGGCAACATTATGATATGCAGTGAAACCCACAGGCGGTATTGCCTATTCTGATATAGTTCAACATCTCTCATGCTTTCTTTAACGCACGGCTGCTTTCAGTGAAAAAAAAACAAACAAACAAATGAAAAACCGACAGAAGGAAATATATGCTATTCACTAGTAAACACACTGAAGCGTTTTGCTGCACAGTAACGGCAACGTGATTTAAAACAGCGCTCCTTCTCTGCTGAATGCAGAAACAGACACACAACACTGAAAGTTAACCAACATGCTTTCTGTAATTATAACACTTTGACTCCCAAGTGGTGAAAATTACATTAATTATATTTTCTGTAGAGATCAAGCTACTTCAGGCAGATACAAAGATGTTTTTTTCACGAGTTGCATTGCAGTTCATCCCGCTTGCATTGGCAGAATGTCCTAGTTCTGTTTACCGGCCACTTTTCCAGAAAACTCTCGCCATACATGGAACACATCACAATGATAAAGTCAGCTATTCACTGTGGCCACCTTTCCTGCTCTAATGCTCCCTCTGACTTCTCTTTTCTCCCTGTCTACATTAGCACAGTGTGAAGAGCCTAATAAGCCTGCCTGTTGGCACTTAGCACACCTGAAAATAGCATTTTCCTGTTTATGTGCAGCACTGCTCTTCTCGCAGTCCTACAGTAGATGCTCCAAGATCCCGCTGTCTCGCGTCACACAGCTGTTGAGATGCAGCAACTCCACATTGTTAATTTGCCTGACCTTTTGTTTTATGTAGCTGCAGAGCAGGAGGCTACCAGTCTGAAGAAAGTGGAAGAAGCTTATGAGACAGTCAACATGGAAATAAGGTGAGGCCAAAAAAGAAAGCAACAGAGGCAGAGGTTAGCTTCTGTTGTGGCTAAATCCTCAAAGATTTTGCCCTTTTTGTGGATGAAGCACTTGCCTCTCATCTTGTTATTGCAAAGCAGGGGCAAGACTGTAATTTAACCAGGCCTTAAAATAGACTCCATCCTTTCGTGCTAACGTAGTATGGAAAGCCACACATTGGTGAGTACGCACTGTGTGACACCTAAGGCTAATGCTAATGAAGAAAAACAAACTATTGGTTGTCTTCTGGGCTCTCCTCGGTAGTCCTCTTCTGACTTAGTTTGAAGAGAAGAGGTTCAGCCTGGCTGTGAATTCTAACAAAGTTCTGTGGGGCATGTTGATAGACAGAAATTCAAGCAAATTGTCAATTGTCATGTCAACACACAAAAAAAATGGTTTTATAGCATTCCTTTTCACCTCTTATTATTATTAACTTTGTAGTCACTCTTTTAGCATGCTTACAACAGCTTAGAAGAAAAAATACAAGCACAAGTTTGGGTCCAAGTTCCTGTTACATGCTTTTCATGCTCTCTGAGCCAGCCAGCAATAGCTGATAAGTAGCTTCTCTGGCCCTTAGGCCCCCAAACTGTTCATTACAGTAGGGAGAAGAGTGCCAACCACAGATATGGCACAGTTCCAAGGGGTCAGCATTTTTTCCCCCTAACAAACGCTTGGATGAGGTGGGGGGTTGGGGACAGGAGCTGGCATGACTTCATTTGTTCTAATTATTCGTTGTCCACCTTGTTTTAATTGCCTCTAGCCAAATTACTCACTGTCATTTGCGTTGGAGGACTGGATGTGATTTTTCTCCCCGTTTTCTCTTCAGGCCATGTCCTGGCCCTGTGCATTTCTTGTTTCATACCTTTTAGAAGTAATATGAAATTGAGGTCTGCTCCTAATTAGTCCATATATTTTATGCTGTAGAGAGCAATATCCACAAAAATTGACTCTGCGCATGAATGTTACGACCCCTGCCCCGCTGAGAATCACATGTGCACATGGTTATGCAACCCGCATTGCTTTTTTTCTGACCCCGAATCCCCACCACCACCTTATCAACCTCAAGCGGAACAATCACCCTCCCTAAACATTTGTTAACCCCATTAGCAATTCTGGGTTATGAATATGGAAATGAGGGCCTCTGTGCTGTTAGAGATAGGGCTCACTTGCCTTATTTGCGATTAGTGAAGAAGAGCAGCTCTTACCGGCTCAGATAATTAGAGACACTGCATAGAAATGGGCTTTAAAGGGCCACCTCATCAACACGCTATCCAAGACGTTAGTCGCTAAAAGAAGCAAGGAGAATACAGCTACTTTGTCAGCACAGTTGTGAGTCATGCAGAAGTTATTAAAGCAGACTGTCAGGGAGTGACAACAGATTGCACACCACAAGAAACTTTTTTTTGTCTTAACTGCATCTGCCTCTGAAATGAATTGCTTAAAAAATGTCTTGAGTTTTGAAGAGTGAACTCTATATTGTGACTTGTGCTTCTGATCTGCTGTGTATTTTGGTTTCCTCAGTGACTTGCAGAAGAAGTTGGCCATAGACTACGGAACAGACTGGGAATTTCTGTTTTTGAATGGCCAGTGTTACAAGCTGAAAGTATACGAGTAAGTACTGACAACTGAAGTGGTTACACTTTTTCTTGTACCGTCATGTAAAAAACTTAAGTATACCCCAAACCATGTGTAGCAGCAATAACTTAGAGTGTAGCACCTCAGCAACTGGGCCATTTCACCACTTTCTTTTCTCTTTCAGCCATTCTGTTGTAGATTTACTGCTGTGCTTGGGATCATTATCCTGTTGCGTAACCCAATTTGGGCCAGACTCAAGCCCAAATCGTCACCCCTCCACCATCGTCCTTGACAGTTGGTGTGAGGTGTCTGTTCTGATATGCTGAGTTTGGTTGTGTTTGCTGGGACATCCTCTTCTGCGAGGATTGCGACAATGTGTAAATACATTGTCGATTGAGCAGCAACCTGTCAAAACATCTACTTTTATAGAGTTGCTCACACCTATTTACTGGTCATTTAATCAAGTGCATTTGATTAGTAGCTGCTACTTACTCTTTTAATTCCTGTGAATCTGAAAGTCAAGACTGTTTAGAGTCCTCTCTTCTTCACACGGCTGTATAAATCTGACTGTTGCTGTTGGGGTCTGTAGGAGTCCAACTGCTAATGGGCTGAAGTTGGATTTTAGATTTTGCACATAACTTTGAAACCATGTGCCAGATTTTTAGAGATTAAGTGTTGTTGGAGTCCACGGATCAGTGGTGCACAGATCTTGGAACCCAAAATTTGTGCCATACAATCATTACATGGTGCCCTACTGGGAGCATGTTTTCTCCTTAACTTATTTAATTACCTGTGTGTGTTTACCAACAGATGTGCCATGCTAAGGGCTTAACATAGCAACTTGTCATGAAAGCCCATTTAAAATACAGTGAAAAAAAGGCCACCATCTTTTCTTTTCTTTTGATAAAAGTCTCTAAGGTATATCCAGTCTCACAAAGGTTACTTTATCAGCCACGTTTTCATGTATTGAAACACCAAACTTGGCATCCCTTCCTATGGTTGGCCTGTCAGTTTTTGCAGTACTTAATCTTCTAACATGATGGAAACAAGGTGTAATCATTGCAACTGTGCCTGTTTTAACTGCTTGGCCTCTGCAGTTAAAAATGTAAAAGCAAACATTATGTATAATAGTCACTTTTCATTGTTGCAGCATATTTGTCACGATTAAAGGCTATTACTTGGAAAAATTAAAGCCTTTAATACTTTGTTTTTAATTACTTACGCTTTACCCGTGTGCTGCAGTTGAGCATAAACTGCTTGGCTCTGGAAGTCAGTCTGTTTCCAAGATACATCACAAACTCAACCTCTTGTCTTGCACAACTGTATTAAAACAAATTGTGTCTATAAGGAATGTGAACCATCTCGTAAAGATCCACCATTTAAGATTGATAATTTGTGAGCTCCAAGTCACCCCGGAGAAGCCAAGCAGCTAAATCAACTAAATTTAATCAACAGAATGAGCTTCTTTTACTCTCTCCTGCTGTATCCCTATGGCCCCTGCTGGGGTAGAATCTTTTCTCCTCAGGATTGCTTGCCAGCTGGAGCTTTAGAAGCCTGTGGGTGGTTGCAATTTTGAAAGAAAATTATCTGAGATCTGCACTAAGAGATCTGCACTGCAAATACATTTTTCAGACATCCTTGGAATCCGTGGTTTTCCCATGCCCTTATACACCAGTGTGATTTGTTTGCTTAGTTTGCCATTTAGGAGGCAAAATCTGAAAAGCAAAGATGAACTTCTTGCATATAAGCCAGAAAAAAAAATCTTTCTCAGGGTTTTTTACATCTGACAGTATTACATAACAATATTGCACACTGCTTGAAAATTTGTTTAATTTCATGATGTAGGGATAGAAAGCTGGCTCTTCTCTTATAAATGACCAAAATACACAAGTGGATGGAAGCCATGCAAGCTTATGGCACATCCAATTATCAGGCAAAACAATATTATCCAAACAACACCCAAAGGCTTTGAATTTTTCAGGAAGCACGCGCGCAGGTGGTACCATTTTTGTTTGTTTTTCTTTTCCCCTAAACAAACAGCAGCAAAAATTTAAGGAACAAATGAAAAATTAGTATATCGTCAGATGTCTGTATCTCAAGCTGACTTTCAGTGCTTCCAAGGCCGTAGAGCTATAGTGTGGGGTCACAGCTAGAATAAAATTTAAATTAAAAGATAAAATCCTGCATGGCACCTATTACACCTATTATTGCCTAACTCTTTCAAAGCAAGTATTAGCTTTGCCAGAGTTAAATATGTGTTCTATATTATACTGAGGATATTTGGTATAAAGATCATTTTTCTGTGTATCTTTGACACAAATCAGCAGCTGGACTCTGTAACTTTAGTTTCTGTCCTGAAGTATATCATTGTATCATACGCAGCCATCAGATTCATGTTACATCTTTTACCTGTTCATTTTAAAATGTCATCTGCTGACATTAAAATGAGACCCACTCACCTCAGCGCCTATTATCATAAGCCTAATTGCTCTGCAGCACTAGTGAACCTTCAGAAATTAAATAATTCCTGCTCCCAAAGGTTGTAGCAGAGTCAAAGGGAGGGAGGTTTGGGGGGTGGTGCATTTTTTACTCGTATGTTGAATCGAATTCTTAGAAGATCTATCAAATTAGCCTATTTCTTTCAGTGTCACACCCTCAGCCTTTTGCACAGAAACCCAAAGTGTGCTTTCCCTGGCCTGTTGGCTTCATGCACTCTATTATTCTGCTATTTTTTTTTCATCCTTTAAATCACTGAAGAGCACAATATCTACTTGTGTCAACTCAGCTGACCTACCAGCACCCTCTCTCCAATGTACCAGTTCCCCTCCCTGCCCCTCTTTATCCTTGCTGTTTGCCTTGAACCGTGATCCTGAGAAGACATGACATTGACAGACACATAAACCAACAGTTTTCTATAACTCTCCCTCCCGTGCCCTCGAGTAGCAAAGTAGAAGAGCTACAGTTCCTCTCCAATAATGGAACAGAATAACACACTTCTCTTTCCTCTTCTTGATCATCAGTTGAAACCGTCTTGCAGACGCCCTCCCTCGTGTTTAGATTTCTCACATTTGATTAAATTGCTCCCTCCTTTTTTTCCCCCCTTGAGTGGCAGCCAATATCGAAGATAAGTGCCCAAAGCCATAAAAGTCTGTCTTTAATATAACTAATAGCTGTGCATTATTTAAATGAATGGAATTCAGTTGGCGCTCGAGTGGGGTTTGTAGGGAAATGAAACCAGTTGAGGAGGGTAACGAGAAAAGGGTGCACGCAGAAAACCCTGTTGAGACTGAACTGTAAACTGGATTTTGGCGTGTTTATCCTCATATTTATATTGAAGGATGCCTGAGCCCTCTGCATTGTTGCTGCCTTGCCTCATGATGGTGTGAATCACTTGTTCAAACTGGGGCTTGAAGGCCTCTCTTGTTTGTCCAGGCGGGGAAAAAAATTATAATTACTTTGATTTCAAAGTATGAGGAAAAGAAAATGGCCTTTTGTTGTGGAACACTTTCAAGTGGAATGATTAACTGTAAGATTAGAAGACAAATGCTGTGTAGTAGCACTCTCCACATTGCCTTCTCATCAGTTTCTCTGAAGACCCTAAACAAAATGAATAAAAGCTTACAAAGGGAGCTTATTTTTGGTGCATTATCATTTAATGGCCTTTATTGCTACATTACCAAACCCCTCTCACCAGACCTGAGTTACCTCTCTTTGTGCTACATCACGTTCAAAGTACTGTATTGAAGTTTACCTCTAGAAATGTACCCATTTAAAAATCCATGTATTTCCCCAGGAATGGTCTTTAGGGTGCTGTCGGGCCCTTATCACAAGTCAGGAATTTAAAACGCAAGCTTCTGCCAGCGAATCCAAAATAAGCCTGGCAATTCAGTCAACACAGCCTGGCACAGCGTGAAGGGAGACACCCCATAATGAGTTCTCAGAGGTGGAGTCCCTACCTACAGCAGAGCCTAATATTCCTCCTGTGGATTTGTTGACACTCCTCAAAGCAACTTAAATCGAAGGGCCGTGATTTATGCAAGACTGTCAGGTCAGATTGACTCAGCCTCCGCTCTTGTGTCATTAGAAAGTACAGCTCTTCAGTGAGTCACGCCTGCCACTGTTGTTCAGCTTTGACAGAGAAGAGAGAAGGATAACGCAGCACAAGTGACACTTCCAACTGTCTGCAGAACATCACATGGCCTTAACAGTGCTCGGGGTTCTTCTAGTGAAGAAAGAGACTCCATAAGGATAGCCTAGGGAGCTGTTTTAAATTGGATCTAAACCCTGGCAGTGCAGGTGGTGTGGATGTGTCTGCTGAGAGTAACATGGAAATGAAGAGCCATATAGATTTATGAAGTAGATTTCATAGCGACTTAGCACAAATACTATGTAGTTGCAGTAGAGTTTGGTAGGACCAGTGGGCTTTTTAGACCGTAAATTGTCTGCTGGCTGCCTGTGGACACAAGCAACTTGCCAAAACCTGACAACTACAGAAAACATTTTTGCTGCAAATAATGCTGTTAAGAACATTTGCCTTCTCAGTTTTTCCAGCTTTGAAAATGAATACTTGAAAAGAAATCAGATGTCTGTATTAATGCCATTGAAACGCACAATGATGCGGCCCCCACATTCTTTCAACCACTGGTGATTAACAGGCAGGTGGAGGAGCAGGTAGATGCCTTTGGGTACCCGTGACGCTGCCGTTCTCTGGGCATTGTGATCATGTCTACAAAAATGCACAGCAGCGCCTCATTGTGCTGGGAAAACTCAGGAGTTTTAATGTAAGCAAAAATATTTTTTAACAGACTACAAGTCACTTATTGAGTCAGTTCCCACTCATAACATCACATCTCGGTCACGGGCCATCAAGCAGGCAAACAAAATAACTGGCGCCACACAGTCATCACTGTCAGACCTTCACATTCAAGCAGTTAGACGTAAAGTAAGCTCTATCATACACGACTTTTAACGCCCGCTGCACAGCTCATTTCAACTCCTCCCATCAGGCCGCCGCTACAGGATCCCTGCAGCCGGGACCAATATCGTTAAGAAATCATTCATCTCAACTGCTATTAACATTATTAACAACACATAATGAATTTTTATATAACTCGTTTTCCTTTTAAATGTTTAAATCGTGCTATGTTGTGTATATACTGTGTTTTATGTTGTTTTGGTTGCATATATGTTAAAATGTTTGTGCTACAACAGCTGCGTAAGCAGGTCCGTGCCTTAGAGCATGAGCACTTCATTGTACCTGTAGCTTTCAAATTATGATAGATGTGCCACAGACACTGTTAAATTAAAGCATGAAATTTAAAATCACTCTTAATTAATTGCATGAGCAGCTTACTAACTTCAAAAGGTCGCGTTTGTCCAACTGTCAACCACAGAGGAAGCAGAAAAATTGCATTCGTCTGCTTAGAGCTTTGTATCATGTAGTGTCAAAGATGATACAGAAAGTTTTTAAAGCTTATATCTGCATGACCAGCTGAAGAACTAATTTTAAATATACATTCACCAGCCTCTTTATTAGGCACACCTCTATTTAGCCACTAGCATGGCAGCGACTTGATGCTCGAGCCATGTAAACATAATCAAGACAACCTGCTGAAAATCAAGCTGAGCACCAGAATGAGGACGAAAGGTAATTTAAATCACTTTGAATGTGACATGGTCGTTGATGCCAGACAGGCTGGTCTGAGTATTTCAGAAACTGCTGATATACTGGGATTTTCCCACACAGCCAAACCTTGGGTTTACAGAGAGGATGGTCTAAATAAAGAGAAAATATCCATTGGAAATTCCTTGTTGATGCCAGAGGTCAGAGAAGAATGGTCAGACCACTTCACAGTGATAGGAAGGCAACAGTAACTCGAATGACCACTTGTTAGAACCAAAGAGTGCAGAAGAGCAGCTCTGAATGCACATGTCAAACTCTGAACCAGATAGGCTACAGCAGCACAGAGTGCCACTCCTGTCAGCTGAAAACGTGAAACACAGTTTGCACCGACTCAGCAAAATTTGACAATAGAAGATTGGAAAAACATTGCGTGGTATGATGAGACTTTTTTTTCCCTGCTGTGACATTCAGATGGCCAGGTCAGAATTTGGCATTCAGACTGGTGATGGTGTAATGGTGTGGGGGATATTTTCTTGGCACATTTTAGGCCCTTTAGTACCAACTGATTATTGTTTAAATGCCACAGCCTTCCCGAGCATAATTGCTGATCATGTTCATCTCTTTATGATCAGAGTGTATCCATTTTCTGATGGCTGCTTCTAGCAGGATGAGGCACCATGTCACACAGCTCAGATTATCTCAAACTGATTTCTTGAGCATGACAATAAGTTCACTGAACTCAAAAGGCCTCCAAAGTCACCAGATTTCAATCCAATAGAGCACCTTTGGGATGTGGTCGAACGGGAGATTCCCATCATGGATGTGCAGCTGACAAATCTGCATCACATTTGTGATGCTGTGGACCAAAATCTCTGAGGCATGTTTCCAGCACCTTGTGGAATCTGTGCCATGAAGAATTTAAACAGTTTTGAAGGAAAAAAGGGTGTCCAACCTGGTACTAGGAAGGTGTACCTGAGTACACTTACTTTTCCCAAAGGTAAAGGATTATTTGAAATTGTCATAAGTTGCAGTTTTTATATTGAATTCAGTCATTTTAGTTCAGTTAACGATTGTTCTTCCAGTGGTTATAATCATTTTTATTGAATATTGATCATAAGAAGACTGTTTGGAGTTGTGTAGGGTGTTGTAAAGACAGTCCCTTTGGATAGCCCTTCAGCGTGGATTGGTTTTTCACTGTATCTCTAAACTTTTTGGGGTCAGTCTCTCAGCTTGCACACAGTACACACAGCTATTTTCACTAAAAAGCTCTAAAAACTGTACAACATTCATCCATTATCAAAGAGCAGACAAACTCAGCAAGTAGCTGGTGAATATACTGAGCTTCTAGCAGATATTAAATAAGGATATTTCCTCCCAGAAGAGGAGACCAAAGCAAACCTAATAGGTTGTCTTATTTTGCTTTGTTCAAGATGTTGAATTTGGGTTCGTCAGATGGCCAAAAGCCCACATTCAAATAAATATGTCTGTTTGAAGATATTTCTGTAAGTTTGGAAAAGATATACTCTTCCTAATCCTAGAAGCCATGCTGAGAAACAAAGCCAGTTTATTTTCCTGTTGAATCATTGCCTCCCTCACTCAATTGTGATTCAACAAAGACTTTAGCTGCCAGAATGCCGGTCTCTTCCTGTAAGCATCTGAACACACTTGGAGATTCTGCGCACTGCGTCCACAGGCGGGGCGGCCATCTGAATTAGCCAGAGTTTTCTGTGGGTCCAGTAAAACCTGTGAGCTGGCAGCAGGAGCATGTGTGCCCGGTGGGCTCATAAAACTGCCACAGCTCATCAGCCTTCATGTTGCCAATTTATGGCCAGCGAACTGGACGATGAGTGGAGTATGCGTGGGTTGGTTGTGTTGAAACAGTCAGGATCAGCTTCTTGGAGACTTTTGGTTAATCCCACCTTGTTAAAAAAAAATAAGTGA
>VUQK01023896.1:0-13682 GCA_015106715.1 Bujurquina vittata | reverse complement strand
CTGCCTCATAGCAAGAAGGTCCTGGGTTTGAATCCACCATCTGGTCAGGGCCTTAATATGTTAAATTTAATTAGTGCGGTCGGGGTTAGGTGGTGATACATTCACACCTATGGGCAATTTAGAGAAGCCAATTAACCTAACCCCAGTAGGTGCATGTCTTTGGACTGTGGGAGGAAACCAGGGTACCTGGGGAAAACCCACACAGACACGGGAAGAACATGCAAACACCACAGAGAGAGAGAGAGGCTGGGCCAAGGTGGAATCGAACCCAGGCCTTCCAGGCAGCAGTGAGGCAGCAGTGCTAACCACTGTGCCACCGTGCTGCCCAACTTTGAAATGTCATTTTAAAAAGGCTGATTCTAACTGCTTGATGAATACGTGACAGCTGACTTAATCCCTCTGCAGGTTTATTCTTGAGCGCTGGTTGGTTTGTTTACCTTGGGACTTTCTGGAAACTCCACAGTTAAGGCCTCACCTTGGACTTGTGACAGGATACTGCCACAGGTCCTTTCAGACAGAGTCTTTGATAAACACTAATATCCTGGAGATGGTGTTTCACCTCCTCACAATTATATACACTAAATAAAAATCACAAAATCAATCATTTTAAATACAGGATATGAAACACACACTGAACTGAAATCTAGTGTGATGCCAACAATATCCCCAGACAGAATGCCTTAATACAGTAAGTAAAATGATGATTTTTTTCCCCTTTCCTTTACTTGTGTTTTGCTTTAAAGCTGCTGGTGTTATCAGGTTTAACAGGAAAAATAACTTAAGCAAACGCTAAAGAGAGGTCATGTAAGAGCTTGAAGTACTCCAGTTACATGACACACAGGACAGACTCCACCTACTGAATGCAGATCCCGTGATGTGATTGAAAGGTCAACAAGAGCAGTCTGAGACTGCATGCTTCCACCTCACTGAACATTCACTGCACACCATGCAGGAACTGAATCTCTAGATCTGGATTAGCTTGGGATATTTTCTTCAAAACATCAAGTCCATGTTTCCCCAAGTTTTTTTTATATCACTTTCATATGCATTTGTCAACATGTGATGTGAAATGTCTGTATTATTTTCAAGTACTAACCTACACTAATAAATCAATCATTGTGTGTCAGATTTTACAGTAAAAATGAAATAAATTTATCAAAATATAAAAGCATATCCATTCAGGATTTCTCCAAAGGACATCCTGACAAAGGGCATCAAACCCAGTAGTATTCAGTCTTATTGCTCCACTGTAAGCAGCTCTTTATTTTCAGCCTCTGGCTAACTGCAGCTCCACGTCAGCTGACACAGAAAACTAAAGAGCCTTCACTGCTCCCTGCCTGCAGGGCTGCTCTGTCCATGTCACTGCATACTTTCCTTTTTGAACACAACTGGATCGTGTGTGTCCTACAAACACCGATACCCTGTCAGTCCAGTCTTGTTCATACGCGGCCGACTTCATTCATCAGGCAGGATGCATGATGTTTGCACAAAATGGGCTCCACAGAAATTAAAACTCAAACCGACAAGAAAGGAAGAACAACAAATCTTATTAGCCGATATCTACATTTGTTTGCCATTCAGGACTGAGTAGTTTTAACTTGCTGGTTAGCTGACTAGCGTGACACCACTGGCAGGAATGCACATCATACCAAATATGTGCATCTATTCCACGTTCCAATGCACAACAAAAAGAAAAATGGGGAAATTCACATTCACAGGCGATATCCAGGTTGCAAATATTTATTCTCACTACAAATTTCCTTTTTTGTGATATGACTTCTTAAAAGAAAACAGGATGTACATCTGTACAAAACCAAAATACAAACTTTGCAAACAAAATGCATTTTTAATTCAGCTGCAACATAATCCAAGGGGATTTTTTTTCCCCATTCACTTTCCCATACATCCACTTCCTCTGGCCTTGACAAAGGCTTTTGTCCAATGGGAGAAGCACAGGCAGCTTCCTGTTGCAGACACCTTAACAATCTGTCAAACGTGCTACAGTACTGCTCAAGGCCTCACTGAGCTCTTAACCACAGCACAAACTCAAGTCTCGTCTCTTGTTAAAGTTACGTTTTAGTCTGTGAGCTGCTAATGTCAGTGTAAAAACAGGTACATGGTACATCTGCACCGGTCACACTGAGGAAACCCATTCTAGCACCCATTACCCAGTGCTTAATGTCAAATAAAATGTGATAGTTTAACACTGGGGATGAAATAAAGGAGCTCAGTAAAGCTCTCTGGTGCTTTACTGAGATTTTCACACACAGTTCAATTAAATATGTTGGCCTTAAAGTTAGAAATAAACACGAGAGACCAGAAAGAAAAACAGGAAGACATAGATAAAAACAAAGGCTTGCCTATAATAATGCCTGATTAAAAAAGAGGGGGGGGGGGGCTAGCTCTTTTATAAAGAAAAAAAATATTATACATGAATTATAACTAGGGAAGTCAAACACCTGAACTATTTACTGTGTGTTACATATACAATATATACTACTGTATACTACAGTATATTTTAAAGAATACGAGGCAAGTGGGCCTTTAAGGATTTAAAGCGAGTTGTTCTAGAAGTTTCATCACTGTCTGAATACCTTACCTATGAGATTATGCGCTACAAACTTGACAAGACTTAGAGGTTCCTGTTTATTTTTTCTTCTCCCCGAGTTTCACATTGTTCACTCTCGCTGTATAACTCCCAACATGTCAGTGCTGAGAGCAGACTGGTGCTAAATTAGATGCAGAGTACAATAGTAGCCTTGGTGAGATCTGCAGGGAACAATGTGGGAGTGAGCATAAATTAGCTCTGCAGCTTTGCCAGTTATCCAACAAAGGAGCAGCAAGCCTTTACTTGGGGCCAATATCAGAGTGAATCTTGAATTAAAAGGATTAGGTCTGATATGTAATTGCAGGTTTGTCTGACTGTGTATAGGTGTGGTGTGTCTGAGGAGAAGAGCAACGTTCAAGAGTAAATAAAAGCTGATTTCCCAAAAACACTACATCACATATCCCACACAGCTAATCCACGCCAGGCAGCACAAGTGAAAGCAACAAAAGGATAACAGTGCACGCATGTGTCGCTGCTAAGTGTTAAGTATGCCAATAACAGCAGAGGCATCTGCCACCAGCATGCTGGGACATGAGGGAGTATGTGAAAATTAACTTTGCAAGGGATTGTCAATTACTGCTTCTTTAGAACTTCAGCAGCGGTTTAACTACAATACCAGTGGAGGTCATTATAACTTAACAATATTCAATATAGCTGTAGGGAAGTCTGTAGTAAAAACTGATCATCTTAACCCCAGAGAAATCCAAGGTTGAGGATTATTTAGACCCATCTCACCTTCCTTTTAATGCTGATCTGATCGCTGCATCTATAACTCATATTTATCACTTGCTACAGGCAAAAACTCTAAAAAAATCTAGAAAGGTTGCACAAGTGCTCCTACTCCATAAAACTGGTGATGAGAGTGACTTAATTAATTCCTGCCCTATTTTGAAATTGTCTTGCCTAGA
Source organism: Bujurquina vittata (assembly GCA_015106715.1). Classification (NCBI taxonomy): domain Eukaryota; kingdom Metazoa; phylum Chordata; class Actinopteri; order Cichliformes; family Cichlidae; genus Bujurquina; species Bujurquina vittata. The sequence goes on along the minus strand of VUQK01023896.1, from coordinate 10,166 downwards.
AAAAGTCTTAAGAGTTCTCAATGAATGCTCAAATGAAAGATTACAAGCAATCAAATAACATTTTACAATCCAAGCGTCAGGTTTTAGATCTTCTCATAGCAAAGCTGCAGCTGCAGCTTGTGTACTCAATGTTATTGAGGTCTTTGAGCAATAAATTAGGACGCCTCCACATTTATTTCCACTTAAAATGGCTAAAATCACACACAGGTGTACAGTATCACATTTTGCCCTGTTTAAACCTCAGACATTTAATTTGATGTGCTCGTGACTGCTGAAGCGAGAGTGAACACCATGGTGAGCTCAAAAGAGCGGTCTGACGCCTTCAGAAAGAAGACTGTAGCAGCTTACAAGTCTGGTAAGGGATTTACAAAAAGGTCTCAAAAGAAAATGAAATCAGCCATTCTGTCTATAAAATAGTTTTCAAGTGGAGGATATTCAAAACAACTGCCAATGTGCCCAGGTCTGGCGGTCAAAGCAAGTTCACAGGACCTACAGCACGCTCTTGTTGCTGTTATTTAATAAAAAAAAACAAAAAAAAACACCATACTTCTACATTTAGAAAGAGACTGCACAAGTTTAACTTGAATGGAAGGTGTGCGAGGAGAAAACCTTTGCTCTCTAAGACAAACATAAAGGGCAAACTGAAGTTCACCAAAGAGTATGCAGACAAAATACCAGGACTTATGGAATAATGTTCTTTCTACAGAGAAGTCTAAAATTGAAATCTTTGGACACCAGGAGAGGGGACACGTTTGGTATATACCAAATACGAGGAAAAGAACTTCACACCAACTGTGAGGCTTGAAGGTGGAAAATGTCATGGTTTGGGGATGCTTTGCTGCGGCAGCACCTGGCCAGCTCAACGTCATTAATTAAACCTGGAGCAGAACTGGACCCAGCAATATGACAATGACACAAAACATACCAGTAAATCCACCAAGGACTGGCTAAAAACTAAGAAATGCAGAGTCCTGAAATGGCCGAGTCAAAGCCCAGCTCTTAGTCTCATTGAGATGCTGTGGGGTGCCTTGAAATGGGCTATAAATGCAAAAAACAAAAAAAACAAAAAAACATCTCATAGCTGAAGGAACTCTGCATTGAGGAGTGGGGAAAACAGTCTCTTACTGATGTCAGAGGCTGGCAGATGGCTACAAGAAGAGTCTAACTGAAGTTATTTCAGCCAGAGGCGTTAACACGAGCTATTATGAGGCAGGGTGTCTTTTTCCTCAGAACAGACAAACTAGAAAAAGCATTTCCTGAAGAAAATGCTACTGTGAATACGTGCAGCTGAAAGATCGGAGCTGATAAGGTAAGAAATGCTTTGAACCACTTTCATGCTCCACAAATCCCTTTGAAGTATCATCAGCCAATCAGAATGCCCCTACACGCTTTGATCTACTAACTGAAAATGCAGGCGCTGTGGCAGAGCCCCGTTGAATTTGCCTCGGCGCACCTGTCGAACAAATGCTTCTAAATCAAAATCCGTAGCTCTATCAAAATTATTTTTGAACGGTGAGCGTCACAAGGACCGGCTCTAAACAGTGATGTCATTTTTATTTTCCTGTGTTCACAAATGATGTCACGGGAGCAGTTTCAAAATGAGGCTCGTTTTGGGTTTTGAGAAAATCCACTCTCGAAAATTACTATAGGGGCGGATGGAGGAGGAGGAGGGTACAGTCTCTGCTTGAACCCTTACAGTTTGAAAGGTTTACATTTGTGAGAGTTGAGAGACACATTGTTTGAAAGTAGAGAACCGGCTCTACGTTATGATGGTAAAATGATGGCTGGAGAGTGAACGCTGTGGACACAGCCGCAGTTTAGAGAGAAATTTTTCAGCTGAAAAATTTGAAGCCGTCCACTGAAGTTTGGAATGTGCACTCTAGAAAATCTGAAAATGTCCTTAAACTTAAACCGTCACTGTTCATAAACCCTAAAAGTTATCAACACACCGAGTGACACCTAAATAGCCGAAAACCATGGCTTCGTTTTAAAGCTTGAATGGCGTCTCTAGCTGAACGTATGCTGAAGTTATTAGCGCTGGAAAAACGAGCTATAATACATAATTAGATCGGAGCTGAAATGCTAAGAAATGTTTTGAACCACTTAAATGCTCCACAAATCCCTTTGAAGTATCATCAGCCAATCAGAATGCCCCTACACACTTTGATCTGCCAACTGAAAATGCAGGCACTGTGGCAGAGCTCTGTTGAATTTGCCTCGGCAATGATAATGATGTGTAATAATGCAATTATTGTTAATATTATCATTTAACCTGAAAATGGAAGTGTGTACGCAAGTTTGTATTTAAAGTATCAGCATAATTTTTTATAAATTATAAATTGCCATCATCGGCTGATAACCCTTGTGTTAGCATTATTAACATTCCACAAACTGTAGACTTAAAAGTTCATTATCGACTGATCACCACTGACAGAGACCCGACTGAAATAACTTCATAAGTGACCGCAGCAACAGGGTGAATTAAAAAGATTTTAAGACTACTCAAATTAACAATGCATAGAGGTAAGATGAAGGATCTTGATGATGCTATTTTTATGTATTTGTTTACAAAATACAACAGCTACACTGTGTGAAATATTTGGAGAACTGTCTCACACTGACCCACCGTTTATTAAATTTCATCCAAAAGACTTAAAACTGAAACATACTGACACACAACAGTCAGCACTGGGATGAAGGTTACGCAAAGTCCTGGGAGCATGCGTGCGTGTGTGTGTGTGTGGGGGGGGGGGCAGTCACACATTACCTACAACCTGCAGTAAAGAGATTAGACTGTTTAGTCTGAGGCAGAGAGAGAGACCAAACTTATTAGCTGGACACAGTACCCTGAGCTGAACATGTCATTACTAGGGACTGGTACTGAGGACTAGTATTATACTGATACTGGACAAATGCTGCTTCTATAAGTGTTTGGGTAGCTGGCTTGGGGGGTAAACAGGGTAACATCAACAACTTCAAGACTTAAAAAAAAAAAAGTCACTGATCATGAGAAAAATATTGCTATATTATACGCAAATTTAATCTTTGTGTGTATACTATTAAATAAAAAAAAATTTAAGCTTCGGGATTGTTAGCTGGACAACTGTAGACAGTCAAAAACTTTGGGGCCTGGGAAACCGTGGGCATGTTTCATTTCAGAAACAAAACAACTACCAATTTACAAAGAAAAAGCTCAATTTATATCAATAAATTGGATGTGGCGAGTTCATTAGACCCCTACCACTGGCTGTGGTTGTATTGTTGGAGGATGTTTTCTTCCCCTGGTCACTTATCATGAACTTGAGTTCAATCCCCTCAGTGTAAGCCAATTCTCAAAGAGGAAAAACAGCCTGTGGATGACCTTTGACCACAGATAGTGTTTTAGATCTCCTGAGCTGAAAACAGTACAGTATGACAGTGAAGGGAATTTTTCAGGGGGTTACAGATGAGTTTGTGAGCCAATGTGACAAATAAAAATGTGTGAGATTCTCTCAGAATAAAGCATTTGCTCGCAACAACCACCAAGGACATTTCTTCTCCTCTTTTTACTTCTTACGTTTTTGCTGGTTGGTCAAAAGGGAGTCAGGTTTACTCGAACATCTCTGTTCTGACTCAGAGGGCATAGATAGACATACTATATAACTATGTGACTAATAGGCTAAAATGCACAAATTTTAACAGTACTAAGATTTGAAATGTTTTTGTTCACTTTTATAAAACATTCACAGCAACACCTTGATGCATTTCAAATAGAAATCAAGAACTTCTACACAGATGAGAGAAAAAGAGAAAAAGATTTGAAAGTAGGTTGTAAGAACTGAGGTATTCGGTTAAATGGCAACATACAGTTTATTCTTACATTTACTTCGGTTTTCCCTTGAATTGACCAAATGAGAGATATAGATGATATAGACTTAAATGGTTAACAATGTGTTTTTTTTTATATTTTCTGTCACATATACTGTTACAATGGTGAAAACTCATTAAAAAAAAATCCCAGAGTGACAAATTATGAAGTTTAAGTGTGTAACCAAAGGTTCAGGCTTCAGGCTGCTCACAATGCTCTGTTGCAGATATTTTTTTTTCTACTTTTGGATCTGTGTGACATCAAAAATAGGTGTTATCCTTAATATGGTCATCTCAGACACACAGCTCTGGCTGTGAGGACAGAAGCCCCACCCACCTGCCCATCAAGCCTTCTGTTTACAGGAGGCAGCCAATCAGAAGAATAAGGGGGACGAGAAAAAGGAGATAAAACACTTTGAGAGAATGAATAAACTTGGGTGTTTTACCAAGGCACAGTAGGAGTTGAAGAATGATTTTGAACAGGAAATCGTGCAGCACTGGTAAAGTCTAAGAATACAATATGGGGCTGGAAATGAGCACAATGGGTCCACTTTGTAATGGGGTATAATTACTTCTGGGCAGAGCCACGCGAGTCATTTCCCACTGTTTCCAGTCTTTATGCTAAGCTAACCTAAACGAACATACAGCCTGATGACAGAAACACTCTTTAGATCCAACTCAAATATGCCAAATATCATGTTTTTCCCCCTAACTTTGTAAATTCTCTTTGTTTGTGGTAAAAGAATCTGATCTTAATGATACTCAGAAATGAGCAACTTTTGAAACATTTTCAAAAATGTCTTCCATTACAGTTGAAAGAATGCTTTGTCTGAGCGGCCTCTGGTTCAGTTTTTCATTTAGGCCATTAACCACCTGAGTGAATCCAAAAGCTAGAGGACAATCCTTGATCTGAAACAGGGCGCAGACTGTCAGGCCAGAACAACAGAGAACAGGAGCACTGTTGAAACAGAGCAAAAGCAATGGGGTCCACAAAGCCGTGAAAGACTGAAAAACAGGAGGAACAAGAGAGTGAAAAATGTGACGGACGAGCAATAAGATACGTGCAGAAAACGACCAACTGTTCAGGACAAGCTTAGCGAATATCAGCACCTCCCAAAAGAAAATAAACGTGACCTGAAGACAGAACGTTTAGAGTCACTGAGAACATATTAGGGCAGCTAGAAATAGTAGGAGTTTTGATATCACAGACACAGGCGCGCACAATGCTTCTGACATGGTCTCCACAGCACGGCAACAAAACTCATCTGGAAGGCATGTGAGGCTGGTTTGTCAAGCATGATGAATGAAGCAGAAGTGCGTATGTGCACAAAATACAGATGCAGTCAGCCAAATAAATGACACTAGCAATAAAAATCTACACCTCAACTTCTCCTTGTGCTTCTGTCCTGTGGCATCGGTCTCACCACAAAGTCTTAAACATCAGTCGTTAATCCATTATTTAAAGAAATGTTCTGGTTCATCTTCCATGATTGCCAAAAAGAAGAAGAAAAAAAATACTAGATTAAAAAATGCTTTCGAAAATAGATCAGGTACAACTTGACTTTAAAAAAAAGAACTTTTTAAAAAGTTTTTCCTGCTTCAGTGAACCACTGCAATACTGCAACAGATGATTCACAGATAGGTCACATGGTCCATTCTCAGTGTTTTTACTTTAACAGCTTTATACTGGACTGGTTCTGAAAAGGCACAGAGTCAGAACTAGCTGTAAACCAGCATTGGAAAACTTGCTAAACTTCCTCTTTGGATTTAGTCAGCCTTGGTGTCCTCTGTCGCTTCATGTAATCCCAGACTGACTTCACGATGCTGAGATCAGGCCAGACCATCTGTTGCTGGCCTCCTTGTTCTTCGTGTGGCTAAGGCTACTTCATTAGTAGCACAATCAACTCTGAGACCAATGAGGCAAACACATGGAAATGCCATCACGTGTGTCAATAATTTCTAACAAAATAAAGGAGCAACTTGATAGTAACACACCATTTCTAAATACCCTGATATACATTCAGCTGAGCTGAGTCAGCTGTGTCAGCACTTTGGTCCCTTATCAATGGGACGAAACCCAATGTGGAAGAAACTGTGTGCACTATTTTCCTCCAGAAAGCAGAGGAGTAAACAAGATAACACTTCAAACCGGACCTCAGTTCAGCACACTGTGTGTTGGTGTCTATTGCAGGAACAACAGCTCCTCCAAAAATAGCCTGTGGAAGAAGGGAGGGTGTCCATAGCTACTTATTCGTAACTGATTAAGTGAAAAATTAAAGACTAATCAAGTCTAACAGTGGGAACAATGTTAGCAGTGCTAGGACCAGGAGACTTCTTTCTGTGCTGGGTAAAACAACAGTCAACAGGGCGTTGATGATATTAATTATAAATCGTAAGAAAAAAAAGCATTTCAGCTGCCAACGACTGAGGATCGCTAATACTTCACATCCCTCACTACGACAGCTTCTGTTAGCAGCAGCTTTTCATTTTTTCCATAAATACCATCATACACCTTGGCAAAAAGCCAAGAAAGTAAGAAAAATTAGATATCCCCAAATATAGTGATCACCACTTGTGCCTTAGTTCATTTCACGTCGGTAAAAACCATCTGCTGAGAAGCACAAAGAGGATCAGCGACAAAAACATGGAAAAAATATCTCATCCAATACACAATCTGGAGAGATCTGCATCCAATACGTCTCTGCTAAAGAGGTGGATGATGGGAAGAGAGGGAGACAGAAGGAGATTCTGGTTGTTGGTTTATAGAGAAGTGGGTCAGCCCAGTGAGGAGGAGGAGGGGGGACAAGCAGCTGAGGGAGGGATGAGGAGGGAATGACGGATAGAGAGGCAGCTCCAGACCTCATAAGCTCCACTGGAAAACTCATGGCCACTAATCTGATTAATGTAAACCAACAGTTTCCCTGCAGCCAAACCAGGGCTATATGCTTCCTACAGATGAAGCACGGGGAGGCCCACATGAACATTAGTCTGCGAGCTCATCTGCGTTCCAGCTAAGTCTCCATGTGTGAGGTTGTGTGCTGTAGGTTCATGAGGACCCGGAGGCTTTAAACATCTAAAAAGAGGAGCACTTGGAGATTCTTCTCTGCCCCAGTTGCTGCCAACAGCTGGCTATATATCAGAGCTTGAGAACCAGCAGTGTATCAATCCACTGCTGTGTGATTCTGAACAAAATGAGAGACTGTTTAAAGAACGAAAATGTTAACCATGCTCACAATGATTACAAAATGATTGCCGTTGGCAACAATAAACCACATTATGGGATATTTTGAAAGCCATCATGCTTGGCTTTGATAAACAACTGTCTCTAGCTTGAAATGGCTACAGAGGAGAAGACAGGGAGTAAAAAAATTGTAGCAAAAAAAAAAAAAAACAAGTTTGTGAGTATAAGTTTTGCTGGTTTGAATTGGATGAACTTTCCTGAAAACTGTTTTATGGAACTTTCTTCCTGCCAGTGGAAATATACACGTGTGAAAAATAAAGGCAATGTGCCCAAAACTGGCCCTAAAAGCAAGTTCAGCCTTAAATTATTTCTCTCTATAGACAATTTCAACTTATGAAACGTGCATAATGTTTAAGTTTTTATACAAAGTCGCTCATTTTAAAATATTGGTGTAAAGAAAAAATTAAGGGCATGGTTGTTTTGAGCTAGTGGGTGCGGTTTTATTGTGTTTAGCCTTCAGTTTAAGACGGCCTGTTTTTTTGCAAGCCAAAGCTTGCATCCTACACAATACGACCGATGTAAACTAAGCTAGTTAAGTTCACTGGCTCGCCGCCCAGTAAAAACATCTGTAAACTTGGTCATACCAGAATTTAGGGAAAAAACAAACAAAAAAAAAGCTGCCCATTAACACAATACTTCATGTTTATGTTAATAGTTTCATGTTAATAATTTAACTCAAAACAACCTTCTGAAGACATTTATTTTGTGTGAAGGAGTAAAAAGGAATAAGCACAGGGGAAAGCATGAGGGAAACAGCTGCCGTGGTCTGCAGAAAGGCAACATCAATCCACCTGCCAACACCACGTTAGACACTTTATATTGTTGAATCTATTCTATTGATTAAGGTTTGAATATTTTACCTCAAAGACAGGAAACAGTAGCTCCAGCATGGGTACCATTACTTTGACCATTTCTTTAAGATGGTGATATCAGTGTGAAGAATATTACACTACGCACATATTTGCACTTCACTCTCAGGACATTATGACCAACATGCTTCAGTTTGGCTTTCCAGTTGTGCACTTTGGACCTGAAGAGGAAGAAACAAGGAAATTTCCACAATGATCGTGAGTGCACGATTTGCCAGGATACAAATGGCATCCTGGCAAATGCATAAACTTGTGAGTCACTGTGCGAGTACACAATCCTCAAAGTGAAAATGCACGTCCAGTATCACACAAACCTGTTCTAAAAACACAACTCTGAATTTTCTCAGTTTTTAAATGCCAATCACATGATGTCACGGGCGGTGAACACAGCAAGTGTTGAGCCAACATGTCTGCATAAACTGTGGCTGTCAGAAGTGCTAAACAACTAAACACCACCAGCACTGGTCTCACGAGCTTCAGTTTTCCACACACCTAAGAGGCATCTGCACGAGACGGGTATCATTTAAAGAAAGGCAGGATGAGGTGGCTGACTCTTACTCTCACAGCATGAGCCTATGCTACCAAACAAAATGAGTAGTTTAAATCGTTTTCTTCACTCACTGAGCTGAGATGTGTCTGATGTTTTCAGACTTAAAGAGATATCGTGCAGCTTTGCAAGACTGCAAACAGATACCATCAACAGACTGAGTGGATTATCTGGAGGAGCTGGGGGGAAGCTACTGACAGACAAAACGCAGAAAGCAAACGCAGCGTGTTAAATGTTACAGAAGCAGGATAAGCATCCTTATGAACAGAGTACATGCAGCACACAAACCATACTGCAGACACCGTTGTCACATGGAGCCCCAAGTGACAGCGCAACTTACCTTATCAGAGACGAAAACAGCGTTGGACGGACGCCCAAACAGAAGACGGCCTTCTGTCTCCACAGGTCTGAGAGAGACAGAGGAACAGCCACAGAGAGAAGAAGATCCCACAGGAGCAGAAGCAACAGCAAAGGGGGAACACAGAGAGAGGCTTGTTAGCAAAGCAGCGAGCAGTTAGATTAGATCCTCCACCAGCTGTTCAGGCAGGGCCAGGCGAGCTGCCCAATATATGGCTCTGTGCCATACAATGGGTGGCACATTCTGGGATTCACCGTGAAATACCTCACAGGGAGTGTGTAGTGGAGGTTTGGTGAAGCATTTAGAGAGCAGCAGCCCCAATAAGAGGAGGTCAGACAGTAAACTCGTACCTCTCATATCACCTGCCTGAGCAGCGAGTTAGGAGGAGAATGTCAGGTTGTTAAAAGACCACACCAGTGATTCTGCTTTGTTCAAGACAGATACCTCGATATTTCACTTTTTAAAAATATTTTTCCACCTTGTAGAGACTTGAAACCTGTGTATTTATTTGCTTTTTTGTTTTAAATCTGCACGGCCTAGTTCCAGATAAACAACAAAAAGGACTAGCCACTATGTGAAGCTTGTACATCTTCAGATGTACAAGTGGAAAAAGTTAGGGCTCTCATATCATCTCCCACTTCTGACCCATCAGTCTCTGTTCCACGCTCTGCTGTTTTGTATCAGTTTGAGCCTGTCACTTTGTCTATTTTGAGTGAGACTGTCGGTCACCTGAAGCCCTCAGGCTCTGCGATTGATGTTATTCCACCTCGATTTTTTAAGGAGGTTTTTCCTGTATTGGGCCCTGCTGTTCTCGCCCTTATTAACAGCAGCCTGTCCTCTGGGGTGGTTCCTGATTCTTTTAAGCATGCGACAGTGTTACCATTAATTAAAAAACCTGGACTGGATTCCACTGTGCTGTCCAATTTTAGACCTATTTCGAGGCTTCCATTCCTTTCTAAAATTCTGGAAAAGGTCGTTTATAGCCAAGTGAAAGCCTTTTTGGACAAAAATTAAATCCTTGAGGTCTTTCAGTCTGGCTTCAAGCCTCTTCATAGCACAGAGTCTGCCCTGCTAAGGGTTTTTAATGACATTTTCTTGGCTACAGATGTGGGTGACTTTGTGATTTTACTTCTTTTAGATCTGACAGCTGCTTTTGATACGGTGGACCACAACATTTTATTATCTCGTCTAGAGCAGTGTGTAGGTATTCAGGGCATGGCATTAAAGTGGTTTAGATCATACCTGACTCAAAGAACTTTTACTGTTTGTTTAAATGATTTTAAATCATCTTGTGCTCCTTTGTCG
>VUQK01023895.1:14864-30041 GCA_015106715.1 Bujurquina vittata | reverse complement strand
AGAAAGAGGCGGCGAGCCACCCCGACACCACCGCCCCCCTGCACCCTGCAGTGCCGGGAGGGTAGAAGAAAAGAGGGGGGGGGGGGGGGGGGGGGGGGGGGGGGCGTGTGTGTGTGTGAAGCTAAATAACCAGCAGAGAGAGTGTGAGTGTGTGGAGAGTGTGTCCTTCAGCAGGTCACAGTCCCCGCTTCACCTCCTGCTGCCTGTCTGTAGTGTATGAAAGTGTCTGTCTGTCTGTAATGTATGAAAGTGTCTCCTCTGACTTTAAATCCTCGCCGTGCTGGCAGAGGCTCACCTCTGACCTCACACTGCAGCTCGCTGGGCAGCTTCATCCATTTCAGTGGCAGCCATCTATAAAGCCCGGCATCGAGACAACGTGTGCACACAGTTCGCGCAGAAATGAAGACACAAAGCAGGGATGCATACAGGAGGGAGGCTATCGCACGGCTAAAAGGGACGAGGAATCTGAGTTCTGTCAAAATCATGTTGCTGGCTACATCAGCAAAGTAACTGTTAATGCGCAATTTAGTTTTAAGAACTGTGAACTGTGACTGAAACACCTTAAAAACCATCCCATCACTACCTGAAAGACTATTTCATTTACCATGTGCTTACCATGAAGCTGGTGTGTACCTGAAATCAGGGTTCAATTTTCAGTCAAAAATTTGATAGCATCCTTCGGCTAGGAGAAATTCCTGTCAGACAGGGATTGGAAAGGTAAGGATAATGCTGTTTTTATGAGGATAATATGGCAGATAAAACACATTTACATCCTCTCGATGTGTTGCCTTGTGTGCAGAGATCAAGAGCTGGTCTGTGTTATGTGCAACATAACATTAAAAGGAAGATACACGACAGAGCAAAATAGGGATCTCTGGGAGACTTCTGCCATGCTGAAACTGGCGTATGTCCTGCACAGTTATGTTGGTTCACTGACACATTTGCACAGTAGTGGTTCATACATTTTCAGCTGAGTGGCAGCAGTATTGATGCGTCATAATAGAGATGCAAGTAAAAGTGTAAGTAAAAGCTCTTGTAATTTTTCCTGGCTAAATGTTTTGGTGAAAGGACTTTAGATTGAGCCATTAATGATGGTATAAAGTCATGGGTCAAGGTTTTTTCAGATTTGGGAAGTATATTTTCTTTTAAAGGAAGTACTACAGATTCAAAAGGAAGCCCAGTACATGAAGTAAGGACAGACCTACCTTACGACTATTACTACTGCGGTATTATATAATTAGACACATCTGAACCTGAGCAGGAGATGACACACCAAGAAGTACTCTGCGTACAAAACCGTGCGGGTGTGTGTGAATTAGCGAGTGCGTGTGTAGGTGTAGCTCTTTGTCTTCATTAATGTCTATGTGGAACACACACATGTGCATGTGTTTGTTTATCTTCCTCAGGGTCAGTTGTGTTGGCATCTGTGTGCAGAGTTTGTCTTCATTAGTGCGTGTGCATGTGGTCTGTCTCTGGCTATGTTACTGTGTATGCAAGGTTCTTTCTTTTTTCTTGATTTACAGTGCAGAGATCAAAAAATTGTTTGAAATTCCTCTGCTCATGCTGCTTCCTCTCTTATGTGTATATTATTATTATTATTATTATTATTATTATTGTGATTATGATCTGCTGATGAACTCCAGACTGCTGAAATATGATGAAGGTCCTCCAGAATCAAGAGCAGTGATCGCAGACCTGTGATTTGACCCTTGTTACACTGGGCTCTAATTTAATTTAGAAAGGATTACTTATTTTGATGTACTGAATATTTTTAAGGCCCTTTAAAGCCTTGCTTATTGGCTTTGTGGTCCTGATGAAAAGCTGCTTTATCTGCTCCAGAAGCCTGGCTAAAGATTTGATGGGACAGTGATTGCAGTCAGGGTCCTAAAACAACAGGCTCTAAAACAAGCTACCAGAGGAAATGAAGCTGGCTGACTTGCTAAATGCTCCTAAACCTTAAAAAACACACTCATGTTTTTTTCCATAACTTTGTGTCACACAGCAGTGTGTGGAGCGTAAGCAGAAGGCAGAAATAGGCCAATGAAAAGCCAGCTTTATGAGCTTACTGTAAAACCAAGTCAGAAAAATGCTAAAATACCATTATTTTGTCTGTTTTGCTACACTTTAGATTTCCATGAGGTATTTTTACAACCTGATCTGAATGTATTTTTCCTTTTTCTTGTTTTGAAGGCTTCCAAATCCTTGATATGGACATTACAGGGACACAGCTCTGAAACACCACCAACCTGCTGTCAAAGCCCTGTGTTTGTGAGAGCCAACCAAACAGAAAAAAGCTGCCTTACAGGGGGAGAGGCTTTTTCCATACAGAGGATGAACTGAGGGACCGCAGCAAGGCGCAGTTTTAGTTCTAAACTTTAAATAATGCAGTGCTGTAGTAGAGTCTAATTATTGTAATATAAGATAACAAATAAAATATGGGGTTTGAAATAAGCATAATAGGTCCTCTTTAAAGCTTCTTTGGGTCTACAAGCCCAGTACACCAGCATCATGGCTTCAACCATATGGATGGGTGCTTGAGGGTGAAACCACAAGCACCACCTCCTCTAGTTTCTCTCCATACATCATTTAAATTTAGAAGTATCAAAATGTAATAATAAAAAGTTATTTTTGAGAAACCCCATCTCCCTCCAGAACAATTCAACAGGGGCTCCTCTGCTTTATTCCTCTCGTATCTATTGTACATTTCCCTGCGAGTCCACCCCCACTGGCCACGCCACATCCCATCATCCCCTTGGTGTGTCGCCGCGGTGATTGTTTAGAACAAAAGGTGGAGGAAGCTCTCTGAGATCCAGATAACCTCCTGCAGCTTCCTGTCAGCATGCTAATACGCCTCCTTTCACACCAGACAACAGGGTCACACACATTTACTCGTGCACACACATCATTTTTACAGTGGAACGCCGAAAAGTGTTTTTCTTTTATTTGGTTCAGTCATTTGTTTTTGTGCTTCTTTACGCTCAGTCTCTTTTGCTCTTTTCTAACCTGTCCTTCAACTCTTTCCTTCTTTCCTTCACTCCCTCCTCAGCCATTGCTTCTCCTCCCATTCCTCTTCTTTCCATCTAAACGTTCCTCATTTCTTCTTTAACTCCTCCTCATCCTACTATCCTCTTCCCCTTACATTCATCCGTTGTTCTAACGTTTCATCCACAGTTACTATATAAACTATATCTTTCTCCAGCTCCCTTATTTCTACTTCCTGCTCTTTTCCTGATTCTTCTCCCCTTGTCTCTCCAAGGGGTTTACCTTTCCTGCACCCATCTTCCACCCTCTTTTCGTCTATCCCTTCATTCTTTCACAGCAAAACTAAAGTGCCATCGCTCCTCTTTGACCTCCACCCACGCTCACTTCCTTTTTATTCCATTTTCACTCACCTATATGTAAGCATTGTTCTCTTTTCCAACCAGCTTCCCAATTTAGCCTCCATCTCTGTCCATCGCATATCCAAGTTATCCTGAAAGTCTCCTCTCTTCCCGTTTTCCACAATCCATAATCAGTATACCCTTTACAATGTTAAAAATTGAAATTATTCTTCCCTCTCGTTTTCTATGTTTTGCTCTTTCATTTTTTTCTGCACGCCCTCATCCCTTGTTTTCTTTTCTTAGATCATCTTTTACTTTCCACCGTCTTTCCCTTTGTCCATTCCTCCATCCTCTAACAGGACACACACATGCACGACATATTATAATTACTACTGATATTTTATTATCAGAATGACACGGCAGCTCTGGACTCTGCGCCATCAATTATGAATAGAAAAGTGTGTGTCTGTGTGTGTAAGAGTTCATCGAGGTGGCTCAATTAACCGTGACCTTCCTCCTGCCCATCCCTACCCCTCTTCATCATCATCGCCACCTCTTCGTCTCCCTCCTCCATCTCCCAGAATGCCCCTCTTTGACCTCATGCAAATGGCCAACCTCACCGTCTCAAACTCACAAGGCAGAGAAAAAAAAGGAGCGGGAGAAGAAGGAAGTGAGGGAATGAAAAAGAGACAGAAGGGAATGAAGATGTGAGAGAGAGGAAGACGATTAAAAAAGAGTGGGAGAGGGGGAAAGTGGATTTTTTAAAATGGATTTAAGAAATTAACAAAAAAAAAACCATAATGAAAATGTGATTAATTCATAAAAAAGAGAATAAATCGAAAGTTAAACAGTCCATTCATGAAGTCATTGCATTTAAAATGAAACAAATAAAGCCAAAATAATTAATTACATGAAAAACGAATTAGAACAAAGAAATGAGTAAAATAAAGCTGAGAAAGAACAAAAGCATATACATTTAAAAAAATTAATTTAGTAAAAAACTGGTGTACACACACACACACACACACACACACACACAAGGAAATGCTAGAACATCACAGACAAAAAGAAGACAAGAAAAGGCATAATGAGCGAGGGAGAGAAAAAAAGAAAGAACGTGAGGATCGCAGTCATGAAGGAACAAATGCTGTTTTATTTTTAGACCAGGTGAATCATCAATAAAAAAGTGATGAAAATGTATTAAATAAAGGAAGTAAACAGTAATTATGCTGTCCTGTCTTATCCCTCTTATTTGGTTGCTGACAGTAGGCATTTCAATCCATGTTGCTGTTGAAGACAGCATCAAATACAGCGATGACTCCGAACAGCTGATGTTGTACTTACTGGCTATGAGTACACCATCACAGATTCAGATTTATTAAGGATATTCTCATTAGGATAAGACAGAAAAGTGATTTTTCTACTTTATGTTGAATAATAAGGTTGTAGTTGGCGGGGGTGGGTTCAATATAAAAGAGTAGAAATTAAGAAATTATGGCACAGACAAAAGTTATCTAAATTTTCCTCTATGCCTCCATTTATATATTGTTTTCTAGTGTTACTGACCACTCAAACTGTTTTGAAATACAAGTCACATTTTGACCCTCCTACAGTGCTTTTCTTCTACACACTTAGTCTACATTACATCTACCTCAAATCCATGGCTGCGTTACCTAACACACATCTTTGAGCTGTGGGAGGAAGAAACCTGGAAGAAACCCATGCAGGGTCAGGGAGAACATGCAAACTTCACACAGAAAGCCCCAGCTGGGGTTCAAACCAGCAACCTTCATGCCGTGAGGCAACAGCGCTAACCGCTGCACCGGTATCCGACCAGTCTCTGACTCCAGAAAGAAGCAAATGCCGTCACACATAACAATCTTATCATGGTTTGTAAATGTTCCCAATTACTATGAAATGATTTAAGAGAAACACACAAAAAAAGTCTCATCATCTGAGCCATGAATAGGATTTAGGACTTAACAGAAGCATCATAACTGGTCTAGACATCAGAAACCACTGACATCTGATTGAGACTGTGGTAGGCACATTAAACAATACTGGTGTCCCAACACATGTGGCGGCTAAATTTAAGGTAACTGAACCTGTAATAGTAACCATTTCAAAGTAGCACTGCATATGCAATACCGTATGCAGAGCCACGTTTCTGTAAATAGAACATTTCCAATATTATCAAGACCAGAATACTCATGTCCACAAAAATACACTCAAATATAATATTTTCCATGTCCACATTGTGACCTTTAACCATTATTGTTTGCAAATGACTCTCACTTACAGAGCACCTCAGGGTTCTTAGTGGATATAAGAAAGAGGTGTTTTCAGGTGTGTGATGTGAAGAGACAAGAGGAAGGAAGAAGCAGACAATCTGACAGTCTGCTATAGCTGCTTAATGCTAATTCATTCAGTGTTCCCCTGCAGACCAGCAGCTGCCCACTGGGAATACGGGGAGGAAAAAGAGAAATAAAGTGTGTGTGTGTGTGTGTGTGCATGTGCGAGTAGAATAACCCTCATGCGCATTGATACATGTGACCTTGCATAAGTGTGTGTGTGGCAGTCTGAACACTGGGGAGACTTTTTAAATGACAAAGATCGAAACAAATCACTTCACACACACACACACACACACACACACACGCATACGCACACACATGTTGACTGGAAGCAGACTCGCTCAGTACACTGAATACAATGATAAAGAGTGAGAGAGACTCTTTGGTTCAGACTCTGTCGATTGGCCACCATATCAGAAAAGAGAGATTTAAAGGCTACTTCCACCTTTTTTCTGCCTTCAACATCATCTTACATAAAATGTGCATTCATTAACAGCATGTTGCCGTTTTTTCAGCGTTTTGGTAAAAGATCGTGTTTAGTTGTTTGCTGCAGTCCAGCTGTGAGAGGTGTGGTGTCACGGAGAAGCTGAAAGTGTCATTTTCTTTTTGTTGTATACACTACAAATATAACAGGCAGCTAAACAAAATCCACAAATATTCTTGTGTGTACCAGATTTGAACCTTGTCCCTAAAAATTTTCTATTTCAGAGCATAGCTAGTTTTGTTTCTTTGTTGTAAGAGTGGAAAAGGTCTTCATAGTACCTGTGTGTGTTTGTGTTTGTACATGCATGTGTGCCCTCCTATGTCGTTGCATATGCCCGCCTGGCATGAAGAGAGGCTGGCTGCCGACCACATTTGGGTGTAACGGGCGGGAATCCAGCAGACTAATTTGGGTCTGGCTGGGACAGCGCAGTTATTATTTTCCTCTGGACCATCAGGCAGAGGACACACAGCCATCTGCTGCACACACACACACACACACACACACACATGTCTCAATTATATCACTAAGAGGGCAGCTGCAAGCGCTGCCTGGTCTCGTAAACACACACACACACACACAAAACCATTTATAAGTACATGAACACGCACACATTATACTGTGTTGTTGGATCAACAGGGTGTTACAGAGAGACAGATTCTCCTGCTGGCTGCCTCTACAGAGAATGACAGGAGAGGGACACAAACAATGTTTCCATCCACCTGTTTCATGAGCATTTTGAATGAGGATGTGAAAAACTATCAAAACAAAAAGATGACACGGTATGCCAAAAAAAAAAAAAAGTTGTTAACCTCTGTGATCGCATGAAAATTTTGGCAAGAATATCTAGCTATCCATCCACATAAATTCTGTACTTTCTGGTTATTCTCAGCTGTCATAAGGCAGGGAGGCAGGGTACACCCTGGACAGGTACCATCACCAGACTGGCACAGGGCTAACACAGAGGCAGACAAACATTCACACCTATGACCAATTCAGACTGACCAGTTAACTGAACATGCATGTCTTTAGACTACGTGAGGAAGCCCAAGTGCCCAAAAGGAAGCCACGCAGCCACAGGGAGACCTCCACAAGTGGAGGCATGAGACAGCTGATGGATTTGGACTAAGACCCTCCTGCAGCGAGACAACAGTGCTGACCACTGCACCGCTGTTCCACCTTGAAACTCTGATCAGGTACTAGATATTAGACATAGAAAATGTGCCAGATACAAAGACAGGACCAAACACACATCCATTTAATCCAAGTCAGATCTCCAAGCTACAGTAAACACAGCTATTAGTGGTTTGTTTCAAATGAAAATGCTATGTTATAGCTTTGGACAGGTTTGTGCACAAAAATGGGCAGGTTAGGTTCAGTGAACGCTCGTGGTTTGGATTGAAATAAATAGTTTGTTGCGGTTAGTGAACCACTGTCATGGTTTCAGTAATAAATTAGTAGAAACTGCTCTTTATATTGTAAGGTAACAACCCTAGAATAATACAAAGAAACCTTCAAGAATCAGATAACCCCTATGAGCAAGCACTTGGCAACAGTGGGAAGGAAAAACTCCCTTTTAACAGGAAGAAACCTGGCCAGGCTCATAGAAGAGCAGCCATCTGCCACATACGACCGCTCAAGATTTCTGAACAATAAAAACTGGTAAGGTACGTAAGCAAAAAGTGCAGTTCTGGAGTAAAACGTTCAAAAGTTCAGCTATTAGATAAAACCTCACTACGCATTTTTAAGCTTCTTATGTGCAAACTTCCCAAAGAAGTTTCCCAATGAGTGTCAGAGCTCCAGGGTTGTTCGTACCTGCCTTAAACATGCTTGATCCGATGGTTTAAAAGCAGATGCCACTGTAAGCATAGGATATCTTATTTGATAGTGATTTTAGGTTTAATGGATGAAAAATACTCTTTTTTTTCCTCAAAAATGCTGCATCACACAACTGAAATCACTCCTGGGGTCAACAATCACAGGTGAGAAATCCCATGAAATCCCACGCGACAGCTTTAAGTGTGATATCAAGTGAGAAATTACATTTTAAAGCAATTTGGGGTGGGCAAACTTTTATTTAAGTCCATATTGCCATCTGTTAAGACGTTCTGGTCATCCCTCTGGGCAGTTACTTCAAGCTAAGTAAACCAGATCCACACCAATACGAATAGAGAGGGATGCAATGGATTCCAATGGTCATCTGGAAATGAAAGCTGAATGAATAGAATCACCAGTCAAATTCATTTAGAAAAAAAATGCTTAGAGTGCACCTGTTCTGCACATTACCACATCAAAATTTTCATTCTTGGATTTCACTACAGAAGATTTGCCTGATTCACAATTCAAAACGATCCCTTGTCCTCCCTTCAAGTCAATTTTCTTCTGATTGGCTGCCCCTCCCAAATAAGAGGTTTGAACAGCTATAAAATGCTGCATTTAAATTCCAAAACGAGAGAAGCTTTAGCTTTAAGAGAAAAAAAAGAACAAAGAAGGGTACGGGGTGAAGTTGAGGATGTTAACTTTTCTCAGCAGCCATGTTTAATTACAGCTCCACTCTTTGTTAATGACTCTATTAATACCCTGTTTGATTGGCCGGCCACGTCCGCCGTCTCCCTGACGAGACAGCAAAGAAACGAGTTAAACGGGCAAATCCTCTTTACACATAAATCTGCCTGAAGATTGTTTCAGCGACGACCACCAAGCGAGAAAATTCATAACCTCGTCAATTTGTTAAAGGGCTTAAAAAATATATAAAAAAATCCTCCCTCACCTCCCCACCGCCCAGTCATTTTTCCTGCATGCCACGATCTAATTAAAGTTGAAAAATAATTAGCGATATATTTTCCTTCCTTTAAAGAGAAAAAAAAAATGAAAAAAGAGGGAAGGGCAGTGATTAAAGGAGAAGAGGAGGAAGGAAGAGCAATTAAGGGGACGGAGGTTGACGAACTCTGTGTACACATGTAGGATTACAGGGTGAGACTTGAACATAGCAGAGACAAGCTTGATCTCTCTCTCTCTCCCCCTCTCTCTCCCCCTCTCTCTCTGTCTTTCACTTTTTTCTCCTTTTTTTTTTTTAATCGGTGTGCCACTTCTTCAGCAGCTGATAAAAGCTGAAAGAACAAGATAACCAGCTCAGCGGAGCTGCCGGAAAAGCTTATGGGACCTGATTTGACAATTAATCAATTATTTGATAGAAATCATCAATCAATCTAAGTGGGGGAATTAATCCAAGAGAGGGGGGAGGAGGTGGATAGAGAGAGATACAGGGACACAGTGATGGAGAGAGAGAGGAGGGGAAGCGGTGCACCTTCCTCTTTAATTTGGCAAACTGATTGGCTTTTTTCCCCCTTGTTTCCATATCTGAGAGCTTTCTATATCTAATTCACAGAAACAAGGAGTTCACATTGAACTGATGGAGAGAGCTAATGCACATCATGGCACAGATGGTAAATATGAGATTCGTTCAATAAAACAGTGCTCAGCTCAGTTTACAGATACTGAAAAGTCACTGTCGAAACATTATACCCAACAACCTGCAGTCAGAGAGATAACTTGCATTCATCATCAAATATCCTGAGCTCCACCAGTGACCTCTGACCTCCGCGCATTTCTCTGAGAGTCAGTCACAGAGATTCTGATGCAATAGGAAATCAAGAAGTAACATTATTTATTTACACACTCAAATCCAAGATTGAATGTGAAATCTTCAGACCCCTGAACCAACCTGCAATAATGGGTTTCCATCTTACGACAGCTCAGTATCTTTATCACTAGCCACATTTGTTAACAAGTTATACTTGATTTGAATATGTTTAGAGGCTTCAG
Organism: Bujurquina vittata; assembly: GCA_015106715.1. Classification (NCBI taxonomy): domain Eukaryota; kingdom Metazoa; phylum Chordata; class Actinopteri; order Cichliformes; family Cichlidae; genus Bujurquina; species Bujurquina vittata. The sequence continues at coordinate 20,061 of VUQK01023895.1, read as the reverse complement.
AGGAAAAATGATCTATAAGAAGAATAAAAAAGATGAAACAGAGTATAATGTCGTCTGTCACAGTTTTATTTGCAAACATTAGCCAATCTAACCCTTGTATTAACACAAATCATGCATCACTTCCTGGTATAGTTAAGGTTTGGCTAATGCTCTGGAAATTCTTCTTGTGCGTTTGAGAGTTTCCTAAATCTCTTAAGACTCTTTGTGATGTGTCACATCCATTTTAATATTCATGCTGCACAGATACAAGGACACAATCATTGTCAGTTGTTCTCTGAAGGACTGTATGAGCGCCTCGGCTTACAATCCATCATGTAAACAAGTAAACATCAGTTGCTGACCTTCCAAATTGATTGTTACTGCGGGCTACAGTCATATACAATCAGGTGTTGGTATACGTGTCATTTTCCTGCCCGTGCTGGAGTGCCTTTAGGTGTCCCTGCATACATCTGAAGCCAAGCGGAGCTCAGCATTAGTAGCCAAGCATGAAAATAATATGTATCACTGCATCAACACGCTCATTTTCAGATGGAACAATGTGCATTTCTCACACTGAGTTAAGGGACAAAACCACAATGATCAGGTTAAGATTGCAGAAAGACTGTCACGGCTGAAACAAACAAGCACAGGCACCACAGCTTTTGGTGTCAAAGTTGTACACTTTTTACACCAAGCAGCTAACTCGTGGCCAGTTTTCACACGCACATGGCTGCAATTTCAACAATTATGTCCTCTATGTTTGCGTGGGGACCTGGCAGGCACTTCCTATAATACCAGCTGAATGTAGCTCCTTGTTGATGATTGGCTCACTGATCTGAGTCCCCCTTCACAAGTCCTTCCAAGTGAAATGAAAAGGATGCCTTTCCTGATTTCTACCTGTTGTGCAGTAGATGGCGTTTGGCACGCTGCTGAGACCTTTTCTGTTGTGCGGTGGTGCGTTCAGGAACTGTGGGAATCGCCAACATCTGAGACGCAGCTCACTGACACCAGCTTTTTTTTTTTGTTTTTTTTTTCAAAGAGAAAGCTCAGAAAATGATTTGGCCTTCTAAAGATGACAATACAGCTTGGTGAAACCAATTGTGTTTGACAGCTGACAGCTACATTTCAAAACAAACACTGTAGGTTAATGAAACAAATTTGTTTCCTCTTATTAAAATTAAGTCAGCCAAAGAAGACAAACATGTCTAATGATGCTTTTTTCCTTCTCTGCATTTCCCGTTTTCATGCACAAATATTGACATTTTGTACACAAGCTGACAGAAGCTGCAATGTAAACAGGCTGATATGACAGTTTGAATCCCATTTAACTCAGCAACACACACACATGCACGCACACCCACACACACGCACAGCTTGTCAATACCGACTTATTAGTGCCTCCAAGGTCGATGTGTCGACCTTCAGGATGGATGCCTGTCTCTATTAACAGGAACTGGGGGAAAGTGAACCAATTGAGACATAGAGCTCGTCACCAATCTGACAAAGTACAATGAAGTGCCACCCCTCCCCTCCCCTCCCCCCCATGCCAACACACACGCACACACAGAGCAATAAAATATGCATTGTCGCTCACTGCACAAATCAACAACCGTCCGACAAGCTGATGAGATTTTAAATGAGCCTTAATTTGTTGGGAATTGTCTTTGGTGATGATGGGAGAGAGGAGGAAGAAGGATAGAAGACGAGACAGACTAAATAAACACCGAGAGACAGTCAGAGAGGAAGATGGAGCGAGAGAGAGAGAACGATTCCAAAATACCAGGAGGGATCTTTGATTCTTAAGTTTTCTGCTTGACAGTGACATAACAAGAACAAAGGGGCGTGACTTACCTGTGACAATCCCAGGTAGATGGAAACCGTCTCAGAGATGTAGAGGAAGCGTCCCTCTTTGTTTAGTGCAAATACAAACCCATCCAGAGACTGAAACAGAGAAAAAAAGAGGTGAACATTAATTATAGTTTAGAAAAAGAGCAGTCTTATGCACAGACTGTACATAAAAGACGGTAACAGGTTTTTAAAGACCCAATCGATTTAAGGCATTTGGCCTTAGTCTTCAAAGCCAGTTTCCTTCTTCCCTTCTTTTAGAAAGTTCAGAATAGTATATTAATACAATTTTTTTTTAAAAAAAACGTATTTTGTATGTTCATAATATTATTTTAGTTTATTTTTAATTGCTTTTAGTTTGTAACTAAACACACTCTGTTTTGAAACTACAATATTCCTAACTGATTTTTTTCATGCTCTTTGTGTATTTTCTCTTTCCCTCTCTGTCCCTTTCTTACCTACTATCCCCCTCACTATAAAATATGCTCATAGTACAATATCTGTTCTACACACAGTGACTTTTCTCTTGCCTAAATAGAAAACCAGAATTCTCAGCACACCTGTTTCAGTTAAACAGCAGACAGTGTTCATGAGGACATCACAGACCATAATGCAGATACAAAAGAAAGTAACTGTTGATCCTGCTTGTGTTTGCATCCTTTTGAAAATGTCACAGTAATTAAAACAGAAGTCTGACGAAGTCAAATTTTTCCAAATGTCACTGTGACGTCTGCAGCTTTTTATAGGTTGTTTTAGAAATTTTTTTGTACTTTTCACTCTCTGTCGCAAAAAAAAAAACCCTCCAGATTTAGCTGAAAGAATTAAAACAGATGTTTTACAACATCAGACACAAGGAAAAATAAGTCCCCCTGCGCGCGCACACATACACACACACACAAAATCCCCCACCTTCACAAAGACATCCAAGTATGTCTAATGGTGTATTTCCGTGACGATCACGGTGCCACACTCGACTTTAGCAGCAAATCACACATGCAAAGATGACACACACACACACTCACACACACACACTCACACATACACACACGCGAGCAAATACATGCCTGAGTGTGTCTAATGCTGTTGTTATGTGAAGATCATGGCAGAACACTCAACTCCTTAAGAACTGGATCCAAGCACACACAGACACACACAAAGGCATTAATACTCCAGAGGTCAACCAGGTTAATTACATGTGGTGTCCTACTGTTATTGGAAATACACAGTTTCTGCCTGTGCATGTGCGTGTGTGTGTGTGTGTGCATGTATTATATCCTGACACTCTAAGTACATACTGTACAGGATGCATTGCTCTCTGTGTGATATTGTGCGTGAGGGAGTAAGAACCATTTTAAAAGACATTGTGTATAGCCAGCTAAATTATTAGGTGCAATGCAAGCCTGTAGGTTTTTTTTGTCATACATTATTGATCATGGATTGAAGCTATTGACAAAACGATTTAAAAGAGAAATACATACGATTATCAAATGACTCCTAGAATAATGCCGTGTCGAAGCTTTGATGCTTTGATGTTGTCACATAATCAGAAAAGACAAACAAAGCCATCACTTTTTGAATTTGACAGTTCAAATGTCATCCGTGCAGCAGTTCAGTGGCACTGTTGGTGTGACTGTCAGGTTTTCAGTTTTCTTCTCTCTCTTTGTCAGGCATAAAGGGCTATTTGGTGATGGCCTTTAACCTTTCAAGCTTGGCTAATTATTCTAATGCTTACACAGAGGTGTGTGGGTATGTACTGTCGCTGCCCCCTGCCTGTGTCCGTTTAGTCTGCCCTCTCAGCTAATGAGATGTTAATGAGATGTTATTCGTCAGTGAGCCGCATCAATGTCCGTCCATGCTGGGTTCCTCATTAACACACATCCTGCCTCTTTTTGAGTGGGTGTGTGCCAGTTCCTGTGTGCATATGTGCAACTGGGCACATGTTTGTTGTGTGTTGTCAGATTATGGGCCAGATTGCGGCTCACTGTTTTGATGCCTTTCACTTTAGATGCCTTTATCCTCTAATAAGTCAATTATACTTAGATGACATTTAAACTTATGAACTAGCTCATCAACTAGCTGTGGATGGGTGATCCTTGAAATAAAGATTTATCTGTATATGATTGGTTAATGCTTTACAACATCATTTCAAAGCTGTAAAAAGTACACAGCACACCTCTGATTCATCACATCAAGCAGCAGTTTGTAGCTTTTTAGCGCCATTAACATTTGTTTGCAGCAAAAATCGAGAATCAATCAAAAAATCAAGTACAGTTACAATAAATACTGTACAGTAATACAGTAAGTATTTGTACTTTGCTACAGTAAAGCTATGTGTTGGACTGGTGGACAGCAGCTTTGATGTTGATGCTGACTGTTAGGTTACACAAAGTGTAGCAAAGATTAGTTTGAATTTAAGTTGGTGATGCTTAGATTGATTCACTGAATCAACAGTATTACAGTGTTCAAGCTGAGTGTATTCATTAGAATTAGAATTTAGACTGAAATATTTTTATTCTCACGTAACAATTTATTACCTGTAGTAATATAGTAATTTATTATTTCAGAACAGGGTTCAGTTAGCTTTGCACAAAAATAGCTGGTAGAAACGTCCTCCAAAGAGCTACTTTTACGTTCTAACTTTGAGTACATTTCAGAGCCTCTACTTTTTCACTTTTACTTGAGTAAAGAAGTTCAATCAGTATGTCAACTTTTACTTGAGTATTTTTTAACACGAATATCCGTACTTCTACTTAAGTACAGAATCTCTGCACTTTTGCCACATCTGGTGTGAATGCAGCATTAGTCGTGTTTAAAGGTGAATTTTTGTTTTCAAGCCAACTTGGGTTACGAGAGCTTGTGAGCTATGCACATACTTAACTGCAGTTCCAGGTCCCAACACTTGTATATATAATTACGATGTAGAATAGCAGCATGCAAATGCTGATTTAATGCTTGTTCGTTAAATGTGACAAAGAGTAACAACCTTCCTGAACAAAGGATTTACAGAAGAGAGGTCTTTGATAAATGAGTGTTACTACAAAGATGACTGAGGCTTGCTTTAGCTTATTTGCACATTTCTATTACTTTGACTCTTAGTGACAATGGTACGGAGGTACATATCAGCTATGGCAGGGACTCTACTTGTCAGCCAAAAGCTCAGGAAGCTCAGGAGGGAGACTAAAACAGAGTCCTTTAGTGCTTGTTTCAGCCAGTGAACTGAGGAGCTGCACAGAAGGCCCATATGAGATAAATAAGAATGATTTTGAACAATGAATCATGCAAAGCTACTATAGCATTGCCAAGAATACAATTAAGAAGTTGGAAATTACCATAATAGATCTGCTTTAATCAGATTTGACTGATGATTCTATAC
>VUQK01023890.1:33966-46135 GCA_015106715.1 Bujurquina vittata | reverse complement strand
GGGCTTCACGTTTTTCGGCTGAGAAATTTCTCTCTAACTTGCCGCTGTGTCCACGGCTTTCGCTCTCCAGCCGTAATTTTGGGATTCTTACAGTTCAAAAATTATTTTGATAGGAGCTACACTGGTCGATTTAAAAGCATTTGTTCGACAGCTCCTTACAGGCATGCCGAATGAGCATATAGGGACTTTATTGTGTTGGCTGCTGGGCTTTTTAACTCCTCTGATGGCGTAATGGATAAAGCATTGGGCTGTGAAGTGGGGAGCGTGAGTTCGCATCCCGGTCAAGACAACAGTTTTTATTTACTTATTCTTTCGCCATTTCTTGCCATTTCATCTACGATCTTTCAGCTTGGCATTCACAGTTGCATTTTCTTCAGGAAATGCTTTTTCTAGTTATACATCAAAACTGGGTTTGGAATTGATAAGTGAATTATAATCTATTGCCTCTCCTCCTTTATGCCAATGGGCATTCACAGTATTGTTCTTCTCCATTTTCGGGTGTCGCTTTTTTTCGGTCGTTAATAACTTCAACTGCGTTTAATCTACAGAAACCGTTCTGGTATCAAAACGTTCGGCTTCTTCGGGACATTTGTGCTATTACTTTCCTTGTTCGTAACTTTTATGGTTTTTAAAATATTTAACTTTTTATGAATCCTTTTTCCCTACGGAACCCCGCGAGGGAAAAAAAACGTGACTTCAGCGCGCGTTCCACAGCTTGGAGTGCGGGGCTTCACGTTTTTCGGGTGAGAAATTTCTTCAACACAGGACAATCAAATTACAGCACTATTTAGAGCCGGTCCTTGGGATTCTTACAGTTCAAAAATTATTTTGATACAAGCTACACTGGCTTTTTGACAGCTCCTCCCTACAGGCATTCGCATTAGGATATCAAGTATTTGTTTTGTTGGGTGCAGGGCTTTTTAACTCCTCTAATGGCGTAGTGGTTAAAGCAGTGGGCTGGGAAGCGGGGAGCCCGGGTTTGCATCCCGCTCACGGCAACATTTTTCATTTACTTGTTCTTTCGCCATTTCTTGCCATTTCATCTCCGATCTTTCAGCTTGGCATTCACAGTTGCATTTTCTTCAGGAAATGCTTTTTCTAGTCTTTTCTTGTTTTGCTGATGTCTTCTCTAAAGACTCTCCAAACTTTGCCTTCAAAGCACATCACTCGATACCTACAGCTTTAGGAAATGCATTTGACTCATAGCTCTTAGTCTAAATCTATAGTGTCTCAAAATAATAATCTGTCATTGGAGACAGACTTTAATAAGTTGGAAGTGGTTTGGTTTTAGCTCACCAAGAACCAGAACAGAAAACTTTTGATTTTAGTATTATGTGTTGAACAGTGAGGAGATACATAAAAGGCGATACATTTTTCTTTTGTGAATTCAGACTTTAAAAAAGAAAATTACTATATTTTCTTTTAACACAAACGGTGCGATAGATGGCTTCAGAAATGAAGCGTAGTTTGTGTTTGAAAATAATGATTCAGAAATACATAAACTTATGTAAATGAACAAAATATGTGATTATGGCATGAATGAAGATAATTGGAACCCCTGAAAGCATCAATTTAAAATTGTTAGTATTTAGACCAGCTGACAGTTGTATATACAGTAGCAACTCCAAGGGTAATGAAGTATGTTTAATCATTTCAGTCTCATGATTTCTTCTAAACATTGTGATATCATTTCATATTAGCTCTTGATGTCATTTCTGTTAATTGACTCACTGATTGGACTAATTGGGGTTATTTCTGGTCTTACAAGCCTACAGCATTTGCATGACCTACATGTAACTGTTGTTCATTGAGGGGAATCGAAACAAAAAGTGCCATGAGGTTTACAGTTTTGATCTAATTTTTAAACTTACATTTTTACAGTACTGCTGTGTCATTGTCTCAAGGGACATCCAAAGAAATCCAGCTATTGCTGCTTAAGATTACTCGCAGTCCTGGATAATCCCATAAAGAGACAAAACATGCTAAAACATATTAAAGTTTGTGGAAAAAGTAACCATGTCTTTTTGAAAACGTTTGGACATTCTGAACAAGGAAATGGTTTATTACATTTAAGTGTGTTTTCAGATAACGGAAATATAATTGTACAAAAACAAAGGAAAGCTGGCCTTTTAAGTGTTTAATTCAACAAATGTAATTGGAACAAGGATAAAAAATATAATGTGTATATAAAAGGTATATGATCTTTGATAATTAATGTTCTTTTGTTTGTTTTTGTTGGTTTTCTAGGATGTGGTCTGGGGATTGAACTCCTTGTTTACTGTAAGTTTTTGCTTGTTTTTACCTAACACGTGCACACTCACAGTTTCATTGGTGAATTTGTCATATAAATGGGGAGAGTCCAACTAAAGAGCTTCCTAAAGGCCTTATTGAATTAAATCACTTCACTGAAGAGTAAACCTCCACAAATACATTCTTACTGTTGAAGCTGCTTGCTGTATGTACTGTAGGTTATGCTAATGACGTTACTCTAAACTCATATCAGATTAAGCAAGATCATTGATTTTTCCCCTTCTACAGCTGTATAGAAATTATATTTCTCCTCATGATGAACACTTTGAGGTAATGGAGAATAAAAGCAAGAAAATTGGATTACATATTACATTATTGAGATGCAGCGCCAGCTGGCTCTGGGTGTCTCCTTGTTCCAGGTCTTACAAGGAAAGATAAGGACTACTTGATTACAAATTCTTCAGGAAATGAAGGAAATTGATAAGTAATCAGATTTAGGGTTATGTTGGGGAAAAAATGTTATCCGTTCAAAGCTATGTTAAATGCAACAATGGTTCATTTTGTGGATATGATTGTTAAAATGCAGAAGAATGTGTGATTTTTTTTTTTTAATAAAATAGAAATGCATTTTAATAGGTCGTTTACTGCCATAGTAACACAGATTTTAGCAGCTTAATATTTATTTCAGTCACTTTATGTAAGCTTGAATAATTTGAATGCATCACATTTCAAACATATCTAACAGTCCCTAAGGTCATTAAAAAACTCTGGTCATGCCCTAAATCAACTTCTCAGGTTTCTGTTATATCTCTATAATAACCTGCTTGCTGTGTTTGCTGTTTGTAGCATCTAAGGCAACAGCTCAGTTTCTGATGTTTTGTTTATCACAGTTGCTGCATCCAGGGTGACATTATAGAAAGCAAGCAAGTAAACGGAGATCCTCCGGCTGCAAACAGTCACTTCTTGAGATATTTTTAAATTGTTGTTGACATTGTCTATGAATCTATATGTTTCGTCATAGTCCGCAGCATAGACATTTTATATGTATGTCCAATTGTAAGCAGTTAACTTTGCAAGATGCAGTTTCCAGACCTTACAGATTTGTAGTTAAGATCAGTATAAAGGCCATGTTTTAAGATGGGTGTGATTTGACCCATCAAAAGATTGTCTCTGGTTTCTAGATGTTTCACGCCATTTTTGCCTTTTCCACAGGACCTTTTGAACTTCGATGATCCACTGAACATTGATGCAGCAGAACATCATCTGAGAGACAAGGTGCGACACATTCAGGCTGGTTCTGTCTTGATCATTAATTCTATTTTGTCATCTGATAAAAAATCAGCACTCTTGTTAATCACCGTTGTCCAAGATGTGCTCATAGCCCTCATCATTCATAACTACATGCGTTTTTGCCAGGCCTGTGGCGCTTATTCTCTTCTCTCATGTATAAAACACAGACATGTACGTTAATTTATCATTTATCTTCATTAGATCACTATATAGTGAGATGACAAAAAAGGTTGTTCATAAACAGCAAACAAATAAATAATAAAAACATATTTATTGTTCTGCTTTGCAAGCTTTAAATTAATTGTATAAGACAAAGCAATCAATTATAGGCACTATGTGCGTCACTATTTGATAAACACTTATTTACAGATATGGATGACAACACATTCCAGTGAACCGAAAGTTCCTCTGCACTAAAGGTAAAAAATAAAGTAAAAATATATTTACGAACAACAATGTACAAGTAATGTGCACATAAAGTTGAGCTTTTCATTTTGAGGTCGGCTAATATACATAATATATTTAATCTCAAGTATTTGAGTGTTAAACAAATTCACAAAAGCGATATAGGTGATAATAATCCTGGTCCCCTAGGTAGTTTATATTGTACTGTAAGTTTCATCCAGACTGATTAATGTGTCTAGGAGGAGTTAGGTAACAGACATACATATTCTGCGATCATTGTAGTAAGAATTTTTGTTGCAGTTGATATCCTGCATAGAAATTCTATTTAGAATTCATATTGCTGAAACAAAATTTCTGCTGTGGCTTTCAGAGGTGCACTGTGCGCACCACTTGCTTTTGTACTGTAGGTGGAATTATGTGATAACTGAGTGCGCTTTTTTCTGGTATAGTGGGCTGAAGACAAAGAGCACACAGCAACCATTTTGAGCAGACAGTGACGTTATGACTCCAGAACTGTCTATACAGAAAAAGTGCATATGGTATTTTTGAGCGAGGCACTTGTTCATGCAGGATTGCCTAATTCACTGCCTCTGCAGCAGGCTCTGGAATTTGTAAGTCAAATCAGCAACCTAAACTGAATCTTTGAATGCACACACGCTTCACTACTCTTTCCTTGATGGTTTGTATGCTGTGTAACTAATTGTTTATTCTGACTATAACTTTAGTATATTTAATCAAGCTTATATAGGTAAATGCCAGGAATTTAGCAGCCTTTTTGCACATTGTGTAATAATATGCTTTGAGCTGCCGAGAAAAGTGGAATCTCCCACAAAAAAAGATTGCTCACAAATATGTATTTATCCTACCCGATTGATCTATAAATTATTCCCTCTGCATCTCCTTACTTCCCTCCGATCTACGTTTACCTTGATCATCAGCTGCCTGCAATTTAATGTCAAAAATGGTAAACACATTTTGATTATTCTGATTGCATAAATTTCTTTTTTAGAGTCGTAGCCAAACTCTGCAGGGAGCCCGCTGACCATTGAAATAATTATGAGCCTCAGTAGGGACAAGCTGAAAGCATTTTGAAGTACATCATTGACCCTTGGCCCTTCGTGCATACAATTTCCCATGTTCACTGGAGTGTATCCAACAGTGTGTGATAATGGTTGCCATGTGAGCCCCCATTAGATATGCAGGTTTGACTGTGGATGGGTTTTGAAAAGGTGAAGGTTTAAAAGGTGTTTATGGCAGAAGTTACAGCTGTTGGGATGTCTCACTTCTCTGCATGCAGATGAAATGATTTTATATACAAGTGCATAGCTTTATAGTACACGCTATATATGCACCACCTACAACAACAGGGAAGGGTCCTTGTTCTTTTATTGACTGCTCTACTCTGCTGTGATTTGTCAAGCATCCACTCAGTCATTAATTTCTTTATAGTATCTAATAATCCACTAAATGGGTGGAAACATAAACCTTTGATATGCTGATTTGTCAAGTGAGTGTGGCTTATTGGGCCACTCTAGCGTTGAGTGTTTCTTTGAGTTCCAAACCTCCTCTGTGATTAACTTCAGCACAGGATCTGTGTGCCAGGAGCTTCATGGGATGGTTTCCATGACTGAGCAGCTCCTGTTTGTGTATTGTGTATGTGGCCCTCATACTGTATGTTATTTTTTTCAAAATGTGTTCAAAATTATGTTTTAAAAATTCAATTATAGATTAATTAAAACTTAATTACTAGTTACAAAAGGAAAGTTTCTCATTGTACCCATATAATGTGTAGTATATTTTAATGCACTTTTTCATTAGAAATGTCGGAACACTCATTTCTACACAGTCTAGCCAGTTTGTGATAGGCCAGTAAACATTTTCCTGGACACCACATGCTACGCGCACTCATGCTCTTTTTTTTTTTGTTTGTTTTATTTTTTTTCTTCCAGACCAGGTGACCACATGACATGACACTCACAAACCATTTAGGCCTTAATTTAATATACTTATTAGTCAAATTAGTTCAGGCAGTGGCTGAGATAAACAGATTTCCTTCACTACAGAGACTATTGCAATTTTGGTCTTCTCCACAAATCTGCATGAAGAGCCAACAAAAGCACACACACAAGGGAGTGTAACCCACAGACTAGTTTTTCCACATATTTTTGGTGACAGTACATAGCTTCAATATGCAAATGATGGTCTGCAAATCTCTGCGTAGGACCAAAGCAGCATGACACTCCCTCTACCCTTCTTTAGTTTGAACATTTGTATTTCAATAATTTGGTAATTTTGAGATGCGATTCAGACTGTTTAAGCTGCTGCTCATGCACTAATGTAGCTTTAAAAAAGCACACTGACTTGAGCACCGAGTCTTTGATTAATTACACAAATTTCTGCTGAAACAAACTACTGGATGTGAAACAAGATGTATTTACTAATGTGATAGATTAATAATAGAAATATCTAGTTTTGAAATGCGTTTCAGTAAGCTTTAGCGGTGCTTTGCTGCTTGTTGTGGCTCTTCAGAGTCACAACAACTGAAGTCATCCAACCATGACCCACTCCCACTGAGTCAAAGCCTGCTGTAATCAACTTCAGCAGTGAGTGGATAGAGATGTGGGAGTGTGTCAGTACACAAATGTTCTTGTGAATGTAGATGCGTGTGCTTCTTTGTGTTGAGGCATTTGAAGTGCAGCTCCTCCTGTGGCTGCTCTCTGAATACATTAGCTGGTTAAAGTGGCTGAAAGGAAGCGTCCTTATGATCAGTGTAGTATGAGTGTGTATGAAACTGTGTGCACATTGTTGGTTATAATCGTATTGTGCTATTATTAGATGTGAGTGGGTTTTTGTCTGTGTACATACATAGACATCTGTACAACAAACAGTTAAGAAATTACTCTAAAAAGGACAGGGTGATTGTGTGTACGTGTGCATTTGTCTAAAAATGTCTGATAATCTTCAGATATGTGTGCAAAATGTGTGTGTGTGTGTGTGCATATGTATATATAGAATATACATTTTGAATTTAAAATGTTCTATTAATAGTAACTGGTCAACTGAAGAAAGGCACATTTTAAGAGAGGTTCATTCTACAACAGATGTTCAGGGATTTCTGCACAGAAGAAGAAAAAAATCTTCTTACTCAGTGTGAATTCCTTGGTGCATTCTTATTTGACACTTTATTTAAAAAAAAAACAGATTCATAATAGGCTTTGCAGTACACAAAGACTCTGACATTTGAAGTACTCAGCAAAGACTTTTTTTTAATCTATAAATACTAATTAGCCCCTTCCAGCAGAAAGAAATGTGTGAAAGATGAGACTGGCTTTCATCTGGGTTCCTGAGATCTGAGTTTCAAACAAAGAACCATCATCCTCACACTCTGAAATTGGGTACCAAGCCCCACGTACAATTGGTACATTGAATGCCGTAGCAGCTGACCTGAAAGAGAAGATCATGGCTAAATTTGAAACCTGGAACCTCTGTGGCCAATAACCAAGACTATGTGAGGTACCCTTTGAAAGTCTACTAAAATGTGGCAACACAAATGAACTAGCTGCTAATGGCCAAGACACATCAGACATGGCTGACCCCCAGAAGGGACCGGTCCCATCCATCTACCAGCCAATAATCTGCCTCAGTACAACATGGAAACTCCTGTCAGGCATCATAGTAGTTATGATGATCAGGCACATGATTCAATACATGAGCAGAGCCCAGAAGGGAATTGGCAGAGATACCAGAGGAGCAAAACATCAGCTACTGGTAGATAGAGCTATAACTCGAGACTGTAAGACCAGACTGACCAACCTGTGTACCACCTGGACTGATTACAAGAAAGCTTTTGACTCAGTGCCTCACACATGGATCCTGGAATGCCTGTCCAAGATCAACAAGATCCTAAGCGCTTTCATCAGGAACTCAGTGGCGGGATTTACCAAGGAGATGCTTTTTCACCTCTGCTGTTCTGCACGGGCGTGAACCCCCTCAGCCAGCTCATTAACAAGACTGGCTATGGATACAGACTATGGAGTGGGGCAAACATCAGCCACCTCCACTACATGAATGACATCAAGCTGTAAGCCAAATCCAACAAACTGAGACTGTGCTAAGCAGAAGGAAGAAGGCTGAGGACTAGCGAGCGTCTGAACCACTGTATTGGATGAAACAACATATTTCCATGAGTACATCAGGAAGATGGCCACAAAGGATCATGTGCTTAGTGAATACCTTAGGTAGCAACTTGAGACAGAACAGGAACCATTATGGAAGAACAGGGCCCTGCATGGCATGTACCACCGGCAGATAGGAGTGGCTGATATGAAAAAACCTACCAATAACTGGACAAAGCTGGGCTGAAAGACCGCACGGAGGCACTAATCATGGCAGCACAGGAATAATCTTAAGCACAAGATTGCTGGAGGCTGGGGTCTGACACACAAAGCAAGACCCCAGGTGTGGGCTGTGCAAGACAATCCAGCACACAATGGCAGAGTGCAAGATGCTAGCAGTCAGGTATACAGGCCATGGAACGCTATAACCAAGTGGCTGGTATAGTATACAGGAACATCTGTGCTGAGTATGACCTGGGAGTCCCGAGGTCAAAATGTACCTTTTAGCATAAGTAATGTTCTGGAAATGTTCAGATCACATCATTTTAAATATGTCTTGCATCTTTCTGCATATTCCAATATTATTTGTTTCAACAACAGAAATGGAAATATTCTGAACAGTGTGAACAGTGAAGTGCATTGGCTCTTTCCATTAACACACTACCCAGGTGCACAAACATCTGTACTGTCAGAAAATGTCAACTGTTAAAATGTCAACCGTTAGCATGCAGAAGGCTCAGGGCATTCTTGCACATGGGTTGCCAGAGTGACCGTGTACCAGGCAAGCCTTGGGGGGGTTGTGATTGGTTAAACATCAGAGCATACAATCATCCCTCTTTAAGCAGTAAATGTTCTGCATCTCCATTTATTGATACTGACCAGTTGGAGAGACTAACTGTGCTTCTCCCAGATGCTCACCTTTTGGTCTCAAGTGGCAAAGCTTCTTCAGTCAATAATGAGACATATCAGACATGTCAAGTACACACACTCACTCTCTCACCTTTTACTGCGTCTTGATCTGGCTTCTCTTCTCATCTGCTTTCTGTCAATGAATGGTGATTGCTGTGACCCATAGGGTCTCATTAAAGCAGGGAGCGATACCACATATCAAGGTTGTTTTTTCTTGGGTCTGGCTGTCTAAAAAGAACGATGTTCACTCTCTATTAATTCTTGTTTTTGTAACTATTACCATTATGCTATTTTTGTAACTTTCAGTTTTGTAAATACTTGCTCAGTGTACTGAGTTATTGGTGTCATCCCACCAGGCTTGAATTAGATGTTTTGTGAAGAAAGCATGGTGGCGCTGTGGTTAGCACTGTTGCCTCACTGCAAGAAGGTCCTGGGTCCTGGCTGCCATCTGGGTTTGTGTGCAGTTTGCATGTTCTCCTGTGTCTGTGTGGGTATTCCAGCTTCCTTCCTCCACAGTATGAGGTCACAGTCACCTTCACCCATTCATAGATGTGAATGTGACTGTGAGTGGTTGTCTGTCCGGTTTGTCAAATAGTGGAATAACAGTAAAAAAACAAGAAGCACTATGATGCCAATACAAACAATGGCGAATGAGCTTTCACTGTTGATTTGAAGAGTGGACTTCTTAAATTTACTTGAAGTTCCCAGCATCACCTGCATAGACATGATTTCTCACTGTCTTTTAAGCCATAGTGCAGGAAGTTTAGGTCATGAGTGATTGTGGGCGAGCGTGGTGTAAAACAAGATCCCAAAGTAACACCTGAACAGTTTTTCGAACAGTGAACAGTCACCTTATTTTCTACTCTCTTTGTACAGAGCAGCTGAGGTTTACTTGGGTTTAACGTCCATTCTTTAAGTCATACAGGGGCGACTGTCCTTTGGATTTACACAGCAGGCTCTGACACAGGTTAACAAGCACACTGTCAGAGTCTTCAGTGGCTCCAGTCACCTCATTTATGTTGTGTACCTGTTGTGTCAGTTTAGCGTCAGAGCTCTGCTATGGCAGCAAGGGAGTGAATGACAGTAGGGCTCCTACTGTCGCTGTTTTGTGAGACTGGATTGCTGACTTAATAAGTATGTGATATGGTCTGTTAAGATCTTTTAACTCGATCAATTATGATTTTAGTTATAACACTTGGCTGGTTCTTCATTCTGTTTTTCTTCCTTCTTTGCTGTTTTTTTTTCTTTTTCCAGGCTAGTTTTATATGTTTAAAAAGGCTAGTGGGAACAGTTGGCTAATTAGATGCATTTGTATTTTTTAACAGTTACATTTTTTGCAATTTAAAAAAAAAATATCACTAGCAGGCTGCCAGGCTTGCAACACTGAGCTGCCATCTCTGTTTGCTACCCTTTCTTTACTTTCTTGTTCATTTCGCTCCTTAAGTTTTCCCTTCACAGTCTGTTTACCTGGCACATTCTTGAGTTCTCTGTTTCTCAGTTTTTACATTTTAACCCACAGAGTTTAATTTGCATTCCCCTCCTACTGATAGTGGTACATACTTTGAGTACCTATGCAGATCACTGGAGGAGCAGAGTTAATTGCTTTCTCTATGTGAAATGGAGCCAAGAAAACCAAGCTGCAGTCCAACAAAGTTTTTAATCAACTGCAGAGTTCACTTGCAGAATTAAATCTAATGAATCTCAGAGTTATTTGCAGTCTCGGCCGATTTTCTGCTATAAGAGAAAATTTGAGAAAAAAGGAAGAGAAACTTGTATGGTCAAAGTATGTAAATTTATCCATATCATTTTTGTGAGTAGACATTAATAGAGTTATCCTGTTTCCCGTCCTATTTGTGTGATGACAAGATTTTTTGTTTTCTTATTCTGCTGAGAAAGTTATTTATCCACTGACTCTAATCTGTGTTGGACATCTTAATTGGTTCTAGTTGACAAAGACTTTCCAATTAAAATCTGTGTGCACTCTGTCGGTGTTTACTTGCACAGTTAATGTGTAATTTGGTCATCACATATTTGCCTATATTTATTCCCTCTCTGGTGTCACTTTACCCTGCAAAGGAGGGCTAAGACAGCCATAAAGTGTCATGCTACATATTAATGTGCAGGTTTTTACTATAAAGTTTTTACCTTTACCAAATTCTCTTGGCAGTTGTTGGATAGATTGACACAGATGGACGTAGGAATATAACGATCAGTCATTACAAACAGTCACTGGTCACTTTATTAGACCCTGCATTACAGGGTTTGACCCCCCTTTTGCTTTCGGATCTGGCTTAATTTTCCCTGGCACAGATTTAACAAGGTGCTGGAAACATTCCTCTAATTTTTTGGTCCATATTGACATGATAGCGTCACTCAGTTGCTGCACATCAGGGATACAAATCTCCTGTTCCGTCACCTTGCAAAGGTGCTCTGTTGGATTGAGATCTGATGACTATGGTGGCCATTTGAGTGCATTGAACACATTGTCATGTTCAAGAAAGCAATTTGAGTTGATTTGAGCTTTGTCCTGAAAGATGGATACGCTGAAGTTTTATGTGGATGGACATGGTCGGTAACAACACTCAGGTAGGCTGTGACATTTATAAAAATGCCAGCAGCCTGAGCAGTAGATGCAAAGCAGGATGGATCCGTGCTTTCATGTTCTTTACATGTTGCTGTTTCTGACCACCCAAATGTTGCAGCAGATATCAAGACTCATCTGACCAGGCAACATTTTTCCCATCTTCAGTTGTCCAATTTTGTTGAGCCTCTATTAAACGTAGCTTCAGTTTCTTGTTCTGGTCTTCTGTTGCTGCATTCCATCAGCTTCAACGTTTGACCTGTTCAGTGATGCTCTTCTGCGTTACTGTTACTGTTGCCTTCCTTTTTTGTGCCATTCTCTCTAAACCCCAGAGATGGCTCTGTGGAGAAAATCTGAGAGTTTCTGAAATCCTCAGACGGGCCCCTATGGCACCAACAACAATGTCACATTCAAAGTCATTTGAATCACTTTTCTTCCCCATTCTGATGAATAGCTCGCAATCAAACATGCCTGAAGATGACCAGTTGAGGCTGATTCTGGTCCCTGGCTGGGTGATCTGTGCATCTCCAGTTGTATATCTTTTTTTTTTTTTTTTTTTGTAATTTTTTTTTTTTTTCTTTTTTTTTTTTTTTTTTTTTTTTTTATTTTAATAATTAAA